>BQNB010011715.1:65364-76861 GCA_026074375.1 Tanacetum coccineum | reverse complement strand
TAAATGTATAACAATGCAACATATGCAACCTAAGCTCATGACATTGAAGCTCGACATAAATGAATTGCAACATAAATTGCCAACATTGCCCGTGATGATGTTCTAACTCGCAACAGCCCAAATCCGACATGGTATACGTTCGTTTGTCCAGTGATAGCTAATCACCCGAACGGGGATGTCAATCCCAAATAGATCTATTCATAACATTCACGCTCACATAGTAATTGACAGTTCATGATTGTGGGCTCAAAGGGTTATCGCTAGTTAGGCAAACACTTAATCATAATGTAAAAATGTCCAATTGTAAAATCATGCATGTTTCTCACCCCAAGACTTGTAAATCATTATAAATGTAAAATGCGGAGCTATGAACTCACCTCGAGTGAATGAATCAACAAAATATATCAGATGCGTGAAAAACGTTACGTAAGTGTCCGAGTACAACCTAATTAATTATAGGTCGTATGAGTACTAAGTACTTTGAATAACTAATACCGTATATAATTCTACACAGCTACATCACCATCTAATTATATTTGAGAAATAATATTTATAAAGTTAAAATGATTATAAATATTTCTTTAGTAAAAATGTTGTAACTTTCTCGTTTTAAGTCCGTTTTGTACGTTCTTTATGTTCACGCTTTCTTATTAAAAAGATATATCAAAATATTACATTTTAATATTTTCAACCCTCTGGTGAACAGTGATTTTTACTGTTCATGTACTTTATAAAATTACTTTTATAAATTTAATTAGCGTAATCTCGTAAAAGTTATATCTTATTCATTTTAACTCTGATTTTAGTGATTCTTTCGAGCACGTCTTCGTAATTAAAAGTTATATCTAACTAAAATATTTTCCAAAAAGTTGCTGAGATGAACAATACTTTATTTTTATAAAATTATTTTTATAAAAGTATTTATTATTGTAAACATAAAAAATCCATAACTCCTTCGTTATTGATCAAAAAATTATGATTCTTAATGTTTTGGAATCTTAAAAATATGTTCTTTCTGTAAAAAATAATTATATATTTTTATCAGATGTGGAAAATAATAAGTTTTAATAGAAGCTTTTATTATCGTAAACTTGCAAATGACGTATCTTCTTCGTTATAGCTCAGATTTTCGAGTTCTCTATATGACTACGATCGTTGTGACATGTAGTGTTTTAATAAAATATAAAATAAATACTTTATTTTCTGATTTTAAACAGCAAGTTTGGACTTTTTATATAAAAAGGCATTTAAACTCATTTTTATAAACTTTTGGCATAAATGTAATACTACAAGTCCTCTACCATATCATATATAACATCTTATACACTTTAGGTCCTTTAGTCCATCATTTGTCCAAGAATATCAAGTCCCTTCATTTGTTCATTTACAAACTTTAATAAGTAAGCCTTTAAACCATTAATTTATATATACTTTTATAAATTAATCCACACTTATATAAAGCTTATACTTCTATTATAACATGTCCTCAACATCAATATAACATATGAAAAAGTATATCATACCATGATCAAAAGTAAAAAATCCATTTTACATGTTAATATGCTTCCTAGATGGTGATTTACTATTTAAACATCATATACACATAAAATCACAAATGTAAAGAGTGTAGGTTTTTAAATGACCTTAGGATGAAGTATGATGAAGAGAAACAAGATCTAAACCCTAGTTTAGAATCAAAACCCAAGTTTCCAAGACTATAAAACCCTAATTCCCAATGAAACCCTAATCTTGCACCTTTCATGATTAACCTTTTAAAACACTAAACCAAGCCTTCAATACACCTTAGGATACCTTAGATATGATGATAGATCACTTGTATACTTGGTAAATAAAATTGTATGGGTTGTGTATATGTGTTGTATGTATGCCATGGGCTAGGGAGGAGAGAAACAAGAGATGAGTGAAGTTTTTACTTATGCAAATGAAGTGTGTGATATCTCTTACTAGTATGCATCTGTTTATACACCAAGGACTAGTCAATAACACTATTGGAAGAGTTCAAGGCTTAAGAAAACATGAGGAGGGAATTAAGGAAGGTATTTGGTCAAGATAACTAGTCATGTACTAGCATAATAAGTTCTAGGTTTGTACAAGACTTTGGTTGATAAAATGCGTGCTCATTGTCCCCTCTGTTAGTTGACTGTTAACTTAAAGGATATTCTGGTCTTTTAATGTATCCATCTCTCATAAAAGATTAAAATCCACTCACTCATCTCTCCCCCACTCCATTTCTCTGCACTCTTCTTTCTTCTTCTTCATATCTTTATGACATAAAACATTAAAACCACCACCATGCACTATCATCTGAAAAGCATCACCACCCAAAAAATGCTACCCAAACAAAAGTAAGAGGGACGAAGAAGAATGACAGACTTGATCATCAAACCAACACAGCCTTCTCATTTCAACAACATCAAACCCATGTCTAAATCCTAAACCCATCGTCACATATCACCATCAACAATCCAATATCTAATCTTATCCCATCTCTATACCACCATCATGAGTCGAACTTAAATGATAAACTCAAGGATCTCAGATATTATTTTGTGTGTATAACAAGATAATTTCAGACCTTATAAGATCCAAACACATAAAATATATTTCATCACAGATCTGTTAAGACTGCGTGAGCTAATATGAGGCCTATGTAGGCACACAATGTACAAATAATAGTTGGATCATGGGCACGTTCTGTCCCATTTGTTGAAATTGTTGCATGAATTATTTTGGTAAATGCCGCAAGCTAATTTGAAAAGTTTATTACGATATTGTAGGTATGTCGAAAACCATAATGATTCTCGCTCAACTTAATGTTGACATTTAAAGCATCATTTTTAGTGAGCTTAATGGTGCTAAGATAGCAAGTGGCTAAAGAGACCGTAGGATACTTAGAGTTTGAATATGCTTTCTGTTTGAATAAATGCTTTGCATGAATTGTGTTTGGATTATGTTTTGCATGTCATTTATTGAACGAGACCTCTTTCTCCTTAATAAAGACAATCGTTATGGTTTTGGGTATTGTATGACCACTTTTGTGTCTTTGCTTTACTTAAGATTTCATTTTAGTATTCTCTATATAACACCATGTTTGTGATGAAATCCATTCTTGTTTACGGCCTCGGTTTTCCTCCGCCTTGGCGGGTGTGCAGATTGTATCAGAGCCTTTGGTTATAGAGAAGTAGGAGTTTAAGCCTAGGGCCCTGTAACCTAGGAAGTCCTCCTGTAGATGCATTGTAGGCTTAAGTTTTAATGCTATAACTGCTATGCTTCCCTCTAATTTTTGCATAGCTTATATATTTTATATTTTGCTAAGTTTTCATTTAGTTATTTTGTCTAAATTTCACCATTATTTGATATAATATGTATTACTTTCTTCTTAGTCATTTACTAATGTTTTTTTCCCCCACCCGTAAGAAGTCTCGTTGGGGAACCGTTTTCCCAACTGGACTTAAGCGTTATAAGGAGCCTCTTGTGGAACCGAAGGAGATAAGATAGTTGATCGTTTGTCGAATTCATGTAATAGGGCTGGACCCGCGGAGTCAGGTGATTCTTGCGGAGGCAAAGTCAAACCCAAGCGAGGCCTAGCATAAGTTTATCCCGTCCTTTACCCTGTCATGTTGTTATTGATTATTTCTTTCAGATATTTCATATTTTAGGAATTGTTGCGAGATTTTTGGTCCTTTATGTTGTTTCAATTTCAATTTGATATAGTATGTATTATTTGATGAAGCCTCTTTTATGTGTTTTAAGTTTGAGTGGTTTTAAGATATGCAATGTGGTGTATGTGCTTATATGTGAATTATGATTGATATGGGTAATCTTGGAAGTAAGTACACGTGTGAAAGGAGGCACTTATAATTATGGTGGCCAACATAATTATAAAGGAATCACACACGTAGACTTGGAACCATGATTGCATATATTTGTGTTTGAATGTAAGGATGAGTGTGTAATATGTTTTTTATTATTTGATATGTGTATTCATGAATAAGATGCGGTATGGTAGAGAATTAATTCTCTAAATTGATGAAATTTTAAGTTGAGTTGTATAGATAGTAAGTTTTTCCTTTCATTAGTATTTGTGGAGACATAGTATTGCCTATATAAGGTTGTTCGTTTGCGTCGGTATTGTTTTTCGGATATCCTAAGTCTAAGCTCAGCATCCCATTCATCTACTTTGTTAGTAAGGATACATGATTGCTATTCGACCGTCCTCATGATACTGGTTGTTCGGATCTTCTTTTTCAAATATAGCCCCGCGTTTCTTTAGTTCTTTCATGCATTGATTACTCATTATAGTATCAAAGGTTTTTTCTTTAAGCACTATTGTTCCTACTTATTAGTGTGGTCTCATTACTCCTTCTTTGTATATCCCTTGGTTTTCGTAACTCGTTGGCGACGTGTTAGTATCGATGCTTTTAGGTTTGCTCTATTGGTCGTTATTTTGGATAAGACCTTACATTTTCTTTTGGGTACGTAACGTCTTGCATGAGTTTTCTTAATTTAACATATTTCATGGGTAACGTCTGTACGGTGTTTTACGATCCCTGTTGGTATTATGGTGTCATTTGTTTGATTAACATATTTCATAATTGATGTCTAATTATAAAAACTCTTTGAAAGCATTGTATTAGTGTTTGAGAAAAACTATGTTTAAAATGATCTTTGTAAATAGAATATATTTAAAAAGTAGGTCCTATACAATCGGAATATGAAAATTTTTCAGTGGTTTAATAAATTTTTAAAAGTTGGTTTAAAGTGATTCATAGTGGTAAGGTACGATATACCATTAGATAACCATCTCTAGATTTTTTTATGACAACCAAATGAAATTTTATAAAGATTAAATTTTAAGACCCATTTATTTTATTATGTAAAATGATTTTTATACTTACAGTGAACTTTCTTTATTTAAATGATTTTTTATAAAAACATTAATTTAATTGGTCTTTCGAGTAAATGTTGAAAATTGGTAAAAGAGAAGAATTTCCGTCTTTTGTATTGAAGTTTTTTATGTGTTCATATTGGTCGTGAATATGGTCTGTTGATTTCTTTCATTGCGTTTGTTGCTCGTGCATTATACTATCCTTTCTTTCAAAGGATTCTTATGTCATTTGATCCACGTCTATTTGCATATGTGGAATCTCCTATATGCATTCTAGCCTTGACTCGATATTCGTTTGTTATCCTATTAAGCGATTTTTCGTACCCTTGGAGTTCGTTGAATACGTTGATCGGGAAGCTTTGATGTGCATATGGAAATGGACCGGTTGTCTAAAGAGGAGTTTGGGATAGAAAAAAAGTCATGAGAAGGGTGGTTAGGATACGTTGGAAGTGATGAGATACTTCGGGTTCATGTTGAACGTACTCAATGAGTCGTGAAAACCTTAATGAACACAAAGGTAGATGAATCAAAATTGAGTGATATTTCCGTCGTATGAGATTTATTGATGTGTTTCTGGAAGATTTATCGATGACCACCACAACGACAGGTTGAGTTCCGCATAGATTTGGTTCATGGAGCGACGTCAGTTGCGAAGTCTCCATATCGTCTAACACCCTTGGAAATGCAAGAATTGTCTGAACAACTTCGAGAGTTGCAAGACAAGGGTTTCATACGACCTAGTCATTTTCCGTGGGGAGCAATAGTGTTGTTTGTTAAGAAGATGAGCATGGAGTTCATTTGAAGTTAGAGTTGGAATTACTGAGGAAGGAGAAGTTGTATGCTAAGGTTACATAGAGTGTGTGCATGAAGATATTGGAACTACCAACGAACACCATCCGAGATATGATTATTCTTAGGATTGGCAAGTTACTTACCTACGTTTCATCGCACACTTTACTAAGATTTTTAAACCCATTACTTCCCTAACTGAGAGGAATCAGAAGTATGAGTGGGGCGCAGAACAAAAAGAGGCTTTCCGGACTTTAAAGAATAATTTGTGTGACGCTTTGATAAATCGAATGTAGTGGTTGATACGTTGAGTAGAAAGGGAGAGTGAAACTAAAACAAGAAAGAGCAATGTCCATGACTATCCAGTCAAGTGTTAAGGACAAGATATTGGCTACTTCAAGTGAGACGTCCAAGGTAGAGAATGCGCCAGCAGAAATGCTGTGTGACCTAGACCAACAAATGGAAAAGAGAGCAGATGATGGTTGTACTTTATGGATTAAATTGTATAGTAAGTATGAGAATGAAATTCGCTACCATCCAGGTAAGGCAAATGTGGTGATTGAGGCGTTAAGTAGGAAGGAACGAGTGAAACCTAGACGTGTTCGAGCGATGGCTATGACTGTTCAGTATGGAGCAAGAGGAATGATACTAACAGCCCAAAGTGAGGCGTTCAAGCAAGAGAACGTACTCGCAGAAATACTACATGGTTTAGATCAATAGATAGAAAGAAAAGGAGACGAGAGTTTGTATTTTATGGATCGTATATGAGTTCTGTTAGTAGGGAATGACGAGGATGGTAGTAATGGATGAGGCTTATGCATCAAGGTACTTTGTACATCCGGTAGCAGATAAGATGTACTATAACCTTGGAGACATTGTATAGTAGCCACATTAAAAAATAATGTAGTTAACCTATGTTTCAATGTTTGGATTTGTTTAAGAGGTGAAAGCTGTGATGTCGAAGACTTTTGGCTTACTGCAATAGCCTGTGATACTTGAGTAAAAATGAGATTGAACCACCTTGAATTTTATCACTAAATTTCCAAGATCAAAGTAGTGAGTATGATGTGATTTGGGTGATGGTCGATAGACTGACCAAGTAGCTCATTTTCTAGCTATACAAGAGATTTCAAGATGTGAAGTTGAAAAGGATTTTTATTGATAAGATAATAGCAAGGAATGGAATTCTGGTGACCAATCTATAACACCCCCAAATTGGGTTGCATCAGAATATGGTTGAGAGAGTTCCGTATCATAGATCAATAGCAAGATATATATACAGAACTACCATTTTAATAGTTGTTAAATACTGATACATTGGATTTAAACAAAATATTTGTTACAAAAGCCAGAAGCTTCACTTGTTCGTTGTTTAAAATACAAAGATTCTAGTCTATAATAAATATTTCCCCAAAATGTAATGCAACCAAATCTTTAATGCATATAACTCCAAATAACAACCACCAATGTATACCCTTGTCTCTACCTCATTTGATCTCCATAAGACAACATGCTTTAAAACGTCAACAATAATGTGAGGTTGAATTCATAGTATTGTAAAAATGTATAAATTAGGTAACCCCCGCAAGATTCCCCAATGAAAAATGCAACAGATGGCAAACATCACAAATGTAATTACGTTTCCCTAAGCTCATGACACTGAAACTCGACGATGTATGAATTGCATATAAATTGCCAACATTGCCCTGATGATGTTCTAACCCGCAACATACCAAATCTGACATGGTATACGTTCGTTTGTTCAGTGATAGCTAATCACTCGAACGGGGATGTTAATCCCAAATAGATCTATTTATAACATCCGCTCTCATAACAAGTAATTGACAGTTCATGATAATGGGCTCAGAGGGTTATCGCTACTTAGGAAAACACGTAATCATGTTAAAATGTACACTTGCGTCCAATTTGTAAAAGAATGCATGTTTCTTACCCCAAAACTTGTAAATCATTATAAATGTAAAATGTGGGGCTATGAACTCACCTTGAGTGAGTGAATCGACAATGTAAAACACAAACTGAAAATGAGTCACGAAAACGTCCGAATGCAACCTAATTAATTGTAGGTCGTATGAGTACTAAGTACTTTGAATAACTAATACCATATATAACTCTATATAGCTACATCACCATCTATTTGTATTAGTGAATTTATAAAGTAAGAATGTTTATGAATATCACTTTAGTAAAAATGGCGTAACTTTCTCGTTTTATGTTCGTTTCGTACGTTCTTTACGTCCACGCTTTCGTATTAAGAAGATTTATTAAAATATTACATTTTAATATTTTTAGTCCTCTGATGAACAGTACTTTTTACTGTTCATGCACTTTTATAAATTTATTTTTATAAATTTAGTTATCGTAATCTGGTAAAAGTCATATCTTATTCGTTTTAATTCTGTTTTTAGTGATTCCTTCTAGCACGTCTTCGTATTTAAAATTTCTATCTAAATAAAGTATTTTTCAAATAATATCTTAGATGAACAGTAACTTATTTTATAAAATCACTTGTTATATATTTAATTATATAAACTTGCAACTAGCATAACTTCTTCGTTATAGCTTGATTTTTCGAGTTCTCTCTATGCCTACGATCGTCATGACATGTAGTATTTTACAAAATATAAAATATATACTTTATTTTTGAATTTCAAATAGCAAGTTTGGAACATTTGCTTAAAAGTTTATAAAATTTGTTTTTATAAGTTTTTAGCTTAGTAAATTTGTTACAAGTCCACTACAATGTCTTATACCACAAACCTTATATACTTTAGGTCCTTAGTCCATCATTTATGCAAGAGTACAAGTCCTTATATTTCTTTTTCTTATAAACTTTAATAAGTAAACCTTTAAACCATTAATTTATATATACTTTTATAAATTAACCAACACTTGTATAATACTTATACTTCCATTACCACATGATCTTAACATCCATATAACATATGACAAAGTATATTAAACCATGATCAAGTGTAAAAATCCATTTTACATGTTAATATGTTTCCTAGATGGTGATTCACTATATAAACATCTTAGATACATAAAATCACAAATGTAAAGAGTGTACGGTTTTTAGATGACCTTAATATGAAGTATGATGATGAGAAACAAGATCTAAACCCTAGTTAGAATCAAACCCAAGCTTCCACGACTTAGAAAACCCTAATTCCCTAGAAACCTTAATCTTAAACCTTTCTTGATTAACCCTTGTAAATGATAAATCAAGCCTAGAATATGCCTTAGGATATCTTAGATATGATGTTAAAACACTTGTATACTTGCTAAATAAATTTTGTATGGATTATTTAGAGTGTTTGTGTTTGGCCGTGGGCTAGGAAGGAGAGACAAGAGAGATATGCGTTGTTTTCACTAAGGAAAAATGAGAAGTGTGTTTATCTAACTAGTTGCATCCTTATATACTACAACTTGGTCCAAGATTTAGTCAATAATACTAGTTGAAAGTCTAAGACAAGATAAGTAAAATGGGGAAGATATTTGGTCTAAACACTAGTCATGTACTTAAGGGTTTAATGAGGCTTTGTTGTACAAGACTTTTGCTAGTTAGTTGTGTGCTCATTGTCCCCTATTTTTATTTTTTTATTATTATTTTTATTTTTTATTTTAATTATTTTATAACTATTATTATTATTATAAACTTTTACTATTATTATTATTATTAAGAATAATAATAAAAATAAATAATAGTAATTGTTTGAGGGTAATTTTGTCATTTCACGTCTTAAATCTTGCATTTAACAGTCAAACCAACAGAATAATTGGTCAAGGGACCAAACCCGATACGGGTCGATACCACAAGGAGATGATTCGGGTAAAAAAGGTTTAGGGGCCATTTTTGTTAAACCCGACACACCACAGGGACCATTTATGCAATTAACTCAAAATAAAATGTGCAAAGTTAATAATTATCTTCCAAATAATTATCTAACACTTGCTTGACGTAAACTTTTAATTGTTTGATTCTCGTTTACGTTGAATGATAATTTTTAGCTTACACGATTTAAATTAACGATTAAAATTAAAAGCAAACGTGTACGAGACTAAAAATAAATAGTGAAATAAATAACGTCACGGGGTGTTATAGTCTTCCCCTGTTAAATGAGCCTTGTCCTCAAGGCTTAAGACGCGACACTTGACGACGGTGCGGTTTTTGTGAAGAGGTGTGGATACTTCTTCCGGAATTGATCTTCACGTTCCCATGTGAACTCAGTACCTCTCTTAGAGTTCCATCGAACCTTAATGATTGTAATACGACTTTGTTTCAATTGTTTAACTTCACGATCCATGATTTCTACTGGTTCCTCGATAAAATGAAGCTTGTCATCAATATGGAGTCCATCCAACGAAACGGCTAATGGTTCGTCGGCATAACACTTCTTCAAGTTGGATACATGAAACGTATTATGAACCCTGCTCAGCTCTTGAGGAAGCTCAAGCTTGTAAGCAACGGCTCCAACCTTAGCCAACACTTTGAAAGGTCTAACATATACAGGGTTTAGCTTCCCCCGTTTTCCAAAGCGTACTACTCATTTCCAAGGCGAAACCTTGAGCATAACTCTATCTTCAACTTGAAATTCCATCGGCTTACGCTTTAAATCGGCGTAACTCTTTTGTCGATCACGAGCGGCTTGAATTCTTTGCTTGATCTGAATGACCTTCTCGGTTGTCTCTTGAACTATCTCTGGACCGGTGAGTTAAACTCCTCCAACCTCGGCCTAACAAACAGGTGAGCGACACTTTCGACCGTAAAGTGCTTCAAATGGTGCAGCCTTAATGCTAGCATGATAACTATTGTTATATGAAAACTCAACTAATGGCAAATGGTTAACCCAACCCTTTCCAAAGTTGACCACACAAGCACGCAGCATATCCTTGAGAGTTTGAATAGTCCTCTCGCTTTGTCCGTCAGTTTGCGGATGGTATGCAGTACTCATATCTAAATTCGTACCCAAGGCCTTCTAAAGTGACCTCCAAAAATTTGATGCGAACCTAGGGTCGCGATCACAAATGATTAAGACAGGTATTCCATGCCTCGTGACCACCTCTTTCAGGTACATTCTTGCCAATCTTTCCATGGGATCAGTTTCGCTCATTGGTACGAAGATTGCAGATTTATTAAGTCGGTCAACAATCACCCAAATGGTGTCATAACCTTTTGACGACTTAGGAAGCTTCGTGATAAAATCCATAGTGATATTATCCCACTTCCATTGAGGTATCTCGGGTTGCACCAACAAACCCGATGGTCTTTGGTGTTCAGCCTTAACCTTAGCACATGTCAAACATTTACTAACATAGGTGGCTATGTCGGCCTTCATATTGGGCCACCAATATAGCTTCTTCATGTCCTGATACATCTTGTCGGAACCCGGATGGATAGAGTATTTTGACTTGTGGGACTCGTGCATAATCACAGTCCTCAAATCACCATAACATGGCAACCAACTCCTCTCATTTAAGCATAGAGTTCCGTCGGCACGGGGTTCCAACTTTTCCTTCGGTATATCCTTCCTGATCATACCTCCTACGCCTTCCTGTTCTTTGGTTTATGTGCTTCTATTTGAGCTTCCAAAATTTGTTTAGGGAGATTCAAACCAATAGTCATGACTAAGGCTCGAACCTGTAATGGCTTATTCCGTTCTTTACGGCTTAAGGCATCGGCCACTACATTCACTTTCCCCAAGTGATAACGAATTTCACAATCGTAATCACTAAGCAACTCTAACCAATGACGTTGCCCCATGTTCAACTCTTTTTGAT
>BQNB010011715.1:0-61254 GCA_026074375.1 Tanacetum coccineum | reverse complement strand
GGACAATCCTTATGGTAATGTCCGTGTACTCCACATTCAAAACATGTAACAACTCCCTGATTCGGCCCTGGAGTTCCTTGAGTAGGTACAGTCACAACAGATCTGCAATCCCTGGCCAGATGTCCAATCCTCTTACAATTACGACACTTAGCAGTACACTTTCCTTCGTGGTGTAGCTTATACTTATTGCAGAACGGAAGTGTTCCCTCATAACCATTCTTCTCATTGTTACCAGCCACATAGGCTCTAGAAACATTCTGACCTCTAGTATTCTGTCGTTTATGGGGCGGTTGTTGCCCACGGTTGTTTCTATAGTTGTTATTCAATCTCTTCTTGTTCTCTGCATTTCTTACAGCACAGCCCTTCAACTTTTGATACATCAAGTTATTGGTAATTCGAATAGCATCTTGTAGTCTTGTGGGTTCTGCAGCAATTACATTCCCTTGGATATTATCAGGAAGACCTCCAATGAATTTCTCCACCCGATTTTCCTCCCCAGGGACCATTTTGGTACACATCATGATAAGTTCTTAGAACCTTTGAGTGTAAGTAGCCATGCCATTGTTCTTCACCGACAAATTCCACAACTCGGTTTCTATCTTTTGGATCTCATTTCTCGGGCAGTACACTTCAGTCATCAGCTTCAACAGCTCTCTCCATGATAAAGCGTATGCAGTATCAGTTCCGATGGTTCTCTTGTGAGAATTCCACCAGGTTAATGCACAGTCGAGTAAAGTACAGGTAGCATACTTCACTTGATATCTCTTCGGACGATTGCTGATGTGAAACACAATTTCCATCTTTTCACTCCATCTTATCAAACCAACCACACCTTCTGTTCCGTTAAAACTCAGTGGTTGACATTTCATGAAATCTTGGTAAGTACATTCACGAGAAACAGGCCTATCGCCTCTTCCATTCACATTACGGTTCTCATTACCATCACCGTTGTAGCCTCCATTGTTTCCATTTCCAGTACCATTTCCATTACCATTTCCATTACCATTTCCATTACCATCTCCTCCTCCATTGTCATTCCCATTCCTCCCTCTATTGTCCATTCCATTCTCGAGTTCAAGAACTCGGTTAACCTGGCTAGTCTGCGGCAGGGGTTATACCGGAGCGAGTGATAGTCATAGTTCTCATCACAAGACACAACCCATGGTGAGATTTTGAAACGAATACACGATTATTAGATAACGATAATTTAATACATGCTATGAAATAAAATACAATTACAACACGATTGCCAGAACGAATAAATAACAATATAGATAAATAGGCGAGAGAATCAAAACAAGCTTTTCATTTCAAGAATAAAAGCATATTCGGTTACAACCAAAATCCAAAACAAGAACATGATCCACAATTATTTCTACTACTAACATCTATACTTAACCATCAGTCTAGTGTCCTACATGATCATGGTACTACTAGTCTAAGGGTGAAAACCCAAACGTCTCTCAACATATGACTTCAACCTCCTAAGTCTCCCCCGAGTATCATCACGGTCCCTATGAACCTGACGAAACTCCTCCTGTGAAAGAGACATGTAAAGTCAAAGACTGTTCATACAATCCCTCTCGATATCTAAAATAGCACGAACCTTGAGGTTCTCCAACATCAAGCTGTCAATCCTCTCGATCATACTAACTCGCTGTCCCTTAGCTATCAACTGATCGGCCTTTAACTGTCTCTGAGCAGTCTTAATCCCGACAATCCTATCAACACAAAGCCCATAAAACATGTGATGGTATAAGTCACGCACTAAAGAGTAAATACACATGCAAGTCAATCGGCATATCCTCGAATGACCTAACAATGCCATCCCTAGTGCCAGACGAATCAGAAGAATCCTTTCCATCTGGCTCTACAATCTTATCCTCAACAATCAGTGCGAACATCGGGTCTATACCTACCTCAACCGTGTCTCCAGTACTGGCGTCAGCCTCATACTCCTCCGTTTCATCCCTGACATCCCTAGGGTCAATCTCAACATGATCTCTAACATCATCCCCATCACTAATACCCAACTCCATATCAACCTCAGTCTCTAGAGGATCAATCTCGGTATCCTCCTCTATGCTAGCCTCAGACGAATATGAATCTCTAAACCTCTTACGAGGTGGTAAGAGATCAGCACGGGTAGGAGCTAATGATCCCATAACTGGTGTAGATGATGGTACAGAATCAACCGGGGATCTACATCTCTTGCGAGATGGTCCAGCAGAATGTGAAGATGAATGCAGTGGTCTCTCTGATGAATCTCCTGATGATGACTCTGATGTAGTCGGTGGATACAAAATAGATAATGGAGCAGCACACCATCGGCGAAATGCCTCACTACATCGTGGTACTCTCCTCGGAGGGTAACATAATCTAGGTGGCACATCTCTAGTTGAAGATCCAGAATGAGCCTGATCTGATGCATCCAAACCCAAAGAATGAACTGGCGAAGAATCCGAAGATGAACTAGAAGAAGATGGGCGGTGGTCTGAAGAACGAGGTGATGCATGCCTACATGCTAATCTGCGAGCTGGTAAAGGTCCAACTCTCTTCCTCGCAGTCAACAACTTACGTGGCCCATTTGTAACATTTCTCAATTTTAGGTTATTTTATGACTCTAATTATTCTTCACTATTTATTTTAGTCCAATACGCGTTTACTTTTAATTTAACTTTTAAGCTAAATCGCGTAGACTAGAAATAATCATTTAACGTAAACGGTTACCAAATAAATTAAGGTTTACGTCAAGCAAGTGTTATATAATTATTAAGAAGATAATTATTGACTTTACGCATTTTATTTTTATTGGTCACGTAAAAGGCTTACGTTTCACAATAAAATACGTTTAGACACACTCCGGAAATACCTAGACTTACCTAGACTCAAACCAATAACCACTTTTAAACCTTAAACACAAAAATTATTAAATTCTTGTGTTAATAAGCTTCTTTGGCCGAAAATGGGTAAGCCAAACCCATACACCATTCGTCCCACATACATACTAGAAATTCCTTTTAATATTCCCTAAGTACATGTACAATCCTAGGTTAATTAAAGAATGTACTTTATGTCCCTAATTAGCTTATTACACAAAGGATATTAACCACATTTGATCCCTTTGTGCCCTCTTGATACCCGCGGCAACAAATAAGCACACACAAACCATAAGATTTTCATAATCCTAGAAAATCTTGTACAATTATCTTGTAATTAAGGATTTGTACTAGGTGGTTTAATAAGAAAACCATTTGAGCTAACTAGAAACCTCAAAACCACCACAATAGGGCACAGTTTGGATTTGGTTAGGGACTAAGTGAGCTAACTAGTTCTCAAGCCTATATATACCCACTCACATTGACCTTAAACATTTCTTACAACTCCTAAACACTCTCTCAAACAAAAACCATTCCTTATTCTCCCTTGATTTCGAATATACCATAGCCGAACCCAAACACTTCATCCCATTTCACTTCTAAGGATACAAGGAAAATACTAGGTTTTCAAACGACAAACAAGTTCATCATTAAGTGTTAGTGGAAGGGTACACGAGCAGCGACGTGTGTATTTGATTAACTTTGGAGCTTTGGTTGTTATTTATTTGTATACATTGTAGGTGTCTTCCTAACGCGAACAAGACACTAGACTATGTAAGTCGCTACTAAGCTATACACTGATGCGTGGCATGTTTGTTTCTTGATTTTTAGCCATTTGTGGGCGGAGGTTAGTTTATAAATTACATACTAATGCGTGGAGTGAGCTTGTGCATGCTAAATGCAAGACATCTATGTTATACACATATAGCTGCGTCTGTATGCGATGTCTTATCACGTGTGTAGCTAAAAAACACAGTAAAACATGAACTTAAAAATGAGCTTAAGGAGAGAGAGAAACATTTTTTTAAATTACAAAAAGAGACCTATGTGAACACACAACTCGTTTGTACGAAATACACAAAACAGACATGTAAACTTTCATGGTAAATCGAGTATGGGCTTAGGCTTGGAAAAGAGTGCGAGACTAACTTTATTAAACGATTACAGTGATAAAACACGGATTAAGTAATACTAAGCGACTTGTTTTTGGTCTAGTGGTCCTAACGGATCGTAACTCATTACGAGCCCACTAATGGGCCTAGACAGGTCCAAACAGTTCCTACTAACGGATGTTTACAATGGGCACAAAAGTCTGTATAATTAGAGACCCATGGCTTATAATTAAGCTCACTTGAAGCTTATAGAGACGGGTTAAAGCGCTATTAAACCACGTTGGTTAGGTGACGACACGCATGAGAACACCCTAACGTGCCACTCACAATGGAACTCTGTAAACCTACAACAGCCTAACAGGCCATACCGTAGGGTCCATAGCTTTTTAAATAAGCTCTCTAAGGTTATTAAGAAGCCTAATATGCTTATTGGACTTGTATGGACCCTAATGTACCTTAGAAACCTAACCGGACCCTTAATGGGCTTGGCACCATTACCGCGGCCAAACACGAGTCCATAACTACACGAATAAGCTTGGACAGCTTATTTGTGAGCTTATGCAGCTTATAGGACTTATTATAAACTTAGAAATCTAATGAACCTAAATAGATCAAGCCTAAAGGCTTAAAATGCTATTTGGGTTCTTAATGGGCCCAAAAGCCCATTACCGAGAGCTTTTAGCTTATTAAATAAGCCATAAAGTGAAAATAGCTTAATCAGGCCCATAAGTGCTTAATAAGACTAGAAATATAAGTTGAACATGTTATCAAACCCTAATGGACCCTTTGAAAACCTTTCGGGTTAAAGTTATTGGGCTGAATCGAGCCCAATAAAGCCCTTTATTTTTTTTTTTCTTTTTTAGCTTAACAGATTCATTAAGCTTAAATGAGCTTAATAAGGGCTTAGGTGCTTTTAAAATCTTAATTGGACCCTAAATTTGTTTAATGGACCTTAACGGGCCCAATAAGCTAAAATAAGCTCATCTAAGCTTATTTATAAGTTGTCGCAGCTTATGTGGCTTATTGGAGTTTAATAAAACTTATTATGACTTGTTAAAACTTAATTGGAACTTATAAGGATCTAAAGGGTAATTCTTGAAAGTTGAAGGACTAAAAGTGTAAATATGTAAACCTAAGGGTTTAAAATGTAAATAACCTATTTTCATAAACACAAGGACTGTTTTTGTAAATATAGAAAACCTAAGGGTATTTTATGAACAAAAGTAATTTTTATAAACACTTAACGCATCGTACAAGTTATAATAGTTAACGGACGTTATACAAATTAAAACGCGACTTAATAAATATATATATTTATTAATAACGCTTATACATATACTTGTACGTGTGTAGTCGTATACCTTCCCAAGAGCCAACAAGTAAAGACAAATACAATAAACATGTGCATCACCACACACGTGATAACAGTATATATAAACTAAGAATTTATTGTAGTTTACGCATTAAGTCGTTAGCCTAAACTTGTAGACTAAGACTGGCCGTATTTACTTAGGTATTTGACGGTGAGATTCATTTGCCATACTTAGATATATTTATCATTCACAGGGGACTACCTACTAAGGTGAGTTCATAGCCCCATGCTTTACAATTATTTAAATGTTTTACATCTTTGGGGTGAGAACATGCTTTGTTTTACAAATTGGACGCAAGGGTACATTTTATACAATGATTACGTGTTTTGCCTAAGTAGCGATAACCCACTGAGCCCTTTATCATGAACTGTCAATTACTAGATTGTAAGCGCGAGTGTTATAAATAGATCTATTTGGGATTGACGTCCCCGTTTGGGTGAGTAGCGCTCACTGTGCCGGTTTGCCGGACAACAAACGTATACCATGTCGGATTTGGGATGTTACGGGTTAGAACATCATTCACGGGCAAATGTTGGCAATTTATTGCATTCATACATGTCGAGCTTTAGTGTCATGAGCTTAGGAAAAACGTAATTACTTTTTATGATGTTTGCATCTGTTGCTTAATCATATACTTGGAAATCTTGCGGTCCTACAATTTAAATTACATAAACCTATGAATTCACCAACTTTATGTTGACGTTTTAAGCATGTTTTTCTCAGGTCAATAAGGCACGAGGTGCCCAGATACATTGGGGGTCACTCTTTGGCGAGAGTCAATACTAAATATTTGGGTCGTATTACATTTTGGGAACATTTGTTATAAATCAAAATCTTTACTTATATTGTCGAACAATTTGAAGCCATGAGCTTATGTAATGAACAAGTATTTTGTTAATCCAATGTATCTTTTTTTAAAACGACACGTCTAGTGGTCGTTCTCATATCTTGTGCTATTGATCTATGAAGTAAAGCCCTCAAATATTCAATATTCCGCTGCAACTCAGATTTGGGGGTGTTACAGATTGGTATCTAGAGCCAAGGTTATAGGGAACCAGGTCAAAAGTTTTTGTCTGGACTATAACCATTTTCAAACACTGCATTTACAAATAGGGTTTGTACGGGACACACATACATTACTTGTTTGCAATCTAGCATATATGCTTACATGACATACACTATTTTAGCATTAGTAGTTTACTAAGTGCTTGCATGATTGATATACGAGTATATAAATTATATTACGTATATTACTATAAGAGTCTTAAAATTAATACCTATATAAGTTATTTTGGTTTTTTTTACATCAGTCATGTCTTCTACATCATCTGCGGTTACCTACACTTCCGTCTACACGATTCGGACCAGGAAGGTATTTGGGACTGATGAGGAACTGTTCAGATGGTCGTTCTCCATGAAGTCATACGGTATACGGATACGATGGACTCCCTATGGAGCCGGTAGCCCCCAGCCATCACCGGATTACATACCGAGCCCCGACCACCACACCACCCTACACATGACGAGGATGAGCATGAGCCTATGTTCCTACAACCACATGATCCTAACTATGTGCCAGAGCCTATGTACCTTGAGTATATACCTTTAGAGGATGAGCATGTGTTTCCGGCTAAGGAGCAGCCATTACCACCTATTGTTTCACGTACTACTGAGTCACCAGGATGTGTTGCTGAGTTGGATCCAGAGGAGTACGAGGACGATGAGTCAGATCCAGAGGATGGTCCGGTTGACTATCCTATGGAATGGGGAGATGATGGAGATGATGATGATGGCGATTCATTCAGGGATGACGCCAATGATGGGGATAAGGATGAGGAGGAGGAGGAGGAGCACTTAGCTCCTGCGACTCCAGCTGTATTGGTACCTCTATTGAGCTTGTTTTCCCACTTGAGGGAACAAAGCCTATTACACCATCACCCTCCACTAACATTACTACCACTGGAGCTAGGATTACTGTCCGGATTCAGGCTTCTATATCCCTTCCACCAGAGGCAGAGGTGGAGAGACTTCTAGCCATGCCTACTCCACCACCATTACCACTTACCTCACTACCGCCACCCTCTGCAGGGTAGCGCCTTGCTAGGTGCACGACCCCATCTACACATTCATCACCACCACCTGTTCCATCACCATTACTACCATCATCTGGGTGTTTAACCCAAATCCAGACACTCATGATAGCCTCCACTCAAGCCCTTGTTGATGCGGTTACGGCACTTAACCATCACCTCCACTACACACACCTACCACCGTCTTTATACGTACCACCTCCTGTTGACCGTAGGGATGATATTCCCTAGTCCGAGCTGCCACCTCGCAAGAGGTCATGTTTGTCTACTCTAGGCCTCAGGTATAAGGTCAGGGAGAGTTCTACTGCTAGACCTATCGAAGGTCAGGGGATAGATTATGGGTTTGTCAACATCGTAGATGCTAAAGCGAGATGACAGGGGATTAGAGAGGTTGGGTATGGTATTAGGGATACTTTGGTGGATTCGGCAAAGGCAGTTCCTGAGATAGAACCTATAACCTTGGGAGAGCTTAATAGCATGATACACATGACTTATACACTCTACTAGAGGATGCTCAGGATAGTAGGACTCGCATATCACAGTGAGTCACTATGGACTCACAGCGGGTCGACTTGCTTATGGAGGATAGGATAGCTCATTAGGAGACAATACTGATTATAGAGGAGGAGGCCTATGCTTTTTGAGAGGCTTGGGCTCATTCAGTAGGATTGAGTCAGGCAGATTATTATGAGCTTCAGACCTACCATGAGCAGGTGTATGCACACGAGTCCCAGATCCAGGCACATCAGACACAACTACAGCTGTAGGGTACTCTTATTCAGAGACAGCACTAGGTACATGAGACTCGCTCCCAGATGCATCAGACTGAGATGGCAAAGCTTTGAGAGACTGACTGTAGAAGTAAGGCATAGATGGTATAGATTCTCTGAGTGATGAGAGACATGAGACGAGAGATGGGTGACATGCAGGCCAAGTTATTAGCACTGCGAGAGCAGCAGAGGAGAGCTAGACTGCCAGGGACTAGAAATGTCAGAGTTCCAATCTCCAGGATGCTTCTAGGGAAGTGGAAGTCCACATCAATGGGATTATTCATTTTACTTTTATAGGCAGTTGTTCAGGCATGTTAAGTATTAGGGGTTCTCCCCGCTAGCATAGCCTTAGTTCTTTTGTATTGTATATTGTGTACCAAAAACTATTTCATGTAAAAATTTCCAAGTTATGAATGAAATAGATGTGTTATGTTGTACTGATATACTTCTTCGAGTGTTGTTGTCTATCTGTAAAATTATTGTATATCGTGTCATGACCTCATGTTTGATCTCTTGTGATTTAGACGAATCAAGGTACCTATGACAAGATGAGGATCGAATACCCCATCGAACAACACCAACCTAAACAACATGACCCCATAATCCGTGCAAGCTATGATTGATCAAGCTCTTCTGTGAAACTCTACCAATGGAAATGGAAGCCACAGTTCACACGGGGATAACTGAAGGAATGTACAAACTACACGCCCTTGTTTCTTTGTTGACTTCATGAAATGTCAACCTTTGAACTTCAAAGGAAATGAAGGCGTTGTCGGTTTAACCAGGTGGATTGAAAAGATGGAATCAATTTTCAATATCAGCGGTTGTGCTATTGAAAATCTGGTTAAGTTTGCCACCTGCACTATGTTAGGGGCTGCTTTGACTTGGTGGAATGGTCAGATAAGAACCTCAGGTCCTGATGCATATTCAATGACTTGGGAAGTACTCAAGAAGAAAATGACGGACAAGTATTGTTCGCTGGGTGAAATCAAGAAACTAGAAATCGAGTTGTGGAACCTAAAGGTCAAAGGGAACGATGTTCCAACATACAATGAACGTTTCCAAGTGCTAACCCTGATATGCATCAAGTTTGTTACTAATGAAACTAAGAAGGTTGACAAGTACATCAGTGGACTCCCTGATAACATTTATAGAAATGTGAAGTCTTCCAAACCTAAGACGTTGGATGAGACTATTGAGTTGGCCAACAACTTGATGGATCAGAAGCTCCGCACCTATGCGGAAAGACAGGATGACAACAAAAGAAAGGCTGATGATTCATCCAGAAACAACCATGGCTATCAACAACAACCCTCCAAGAGACAGAATGTCGCCAAGGTCTACAATATGGGGTCGGGAGAAAGGAAACCATATGTGGGAAACTTGCCTAAGTGCACCAAGTGTCATTTTCATCACAATTGCCTATGTACTCAGAAATGCCATAAATGTAACAAGGTAGGGCACCTTGCTCGCGACTGCAGAAGTTCTGGCAACACTAATGTTGCTAATACTCATAGGGACAATAGGGAAATTCCCAAGGGGAATGGTGTTTTAAATGGGAGCTCTAGGCATTTCAAGAGAGATTGGCTAAGGTGCGAAGAATCAGGATGGTAAAATGGAATGCAACAAGGCTGGTTATAGTGAGTTGGAAACGCAGAGAAGAATGGAAATGCAACGAGGAACCCAGACTCCAATGTCGTCACGGGTACGTCCCTCTTAAACAACCGCTATGCAACTATTTTATTTGACACTGGTGCCGATAGAAGTTTTATAGCTACTGCGTTTAGTTCCCTGATTGATATCGCCCCAACTCTATTAGAAAATAGTTACGATGTTGAATTAGCTGACAGGAAAATAATCGGGGTAGAAACTATTATGCGGGGTTACACTTTAAATTTCTTAAACCATCCGTTCAACATAGATCTAATGCCCGTAGAACTAGGTAGTTTCGACATTATAATCGGCATAGATTGGTTAAGAATGTGTCACGCCGTGATCGTGTGTGGCAAGAAACTTGTTCAAATTCCTTGTGGGGGTAAAACCTTGATTTTTTGTGGTGACGAAAGTAACAACGGGAGAGAATCTCGGTTGACCATTATCTCATGTTCAAAGGCTCAAGAGTACATGGCGAAAGGATGTCAGATCTTTTTGGCACAGATATCCGCCAAGAAGGAGGAGGACAAGTCAGAAGGAAAGCAACTTAAGGACGTACCAATCGTTCGAGATTTTTCAGAAGTGTTTCTCGAGGACTTGCCGGGTCTTCCTCTAGCTCGACCAGTGGAATTCCAGATCGACTTGATTCTAGGAGCCGCACTCGTAGCTCGAGCACCGTATCGACTGGCACCATCTGAAATGAAGGAATTATCGGAACAACTGCAAGAGCTTTCCGACAAAGGCTTCATAAGACCTAGTTCCTCACCTGGAGCCCCGTCTTGTTTTTCAAAAAGAAGGATTGGATCATTCAGGATGTGCGATTTTGACTACCGGGAGTTAAATAACTAACAATAAGAATCGTTATCCACTCCGAGGAACGACGCTTTAATTCGATCAACTTTAAGGACCAGCATTTATTCCAAAAGATAGATTTGAGATCAGGTTATCTCCAGCTAAGAGTACGAGAACAAGACATTCCAAAGACAGCATTCCGAACTCGGTATGGTCATTACGAGTTTCAGGTTAATGCTAATCGGCTAACCAAACGCACCTACGGTATTCATGGACCTTATGAACCGAGTGTACAAGCCCTATTTGGATAAGTTTGTAATCGTCTTTATTGATGATATACTTATATATTCAAAGGACAAGAAAGAGCACAAAGAATACCTTGAGACAATTTTGGAATTGCTTAAAAAGGAGAAGATGTATGCCAAGTTTTCAAAGTGTGAATTTTGGATTCTGAAGGTACAATTTCTCTGTCACGTCATTGATAGCAGAGGCATTCATGTGGATCCAGCCAAGATAGAATCTATAAAGATTGGGCATCCTCCTAAACACCGACAGAGATCCACCAATTTTAGGTCTGTTGTTACTATCGAAGTTTATTTAAGGGATTTCGAAGATTGCTAAATCAATGACGAAGCTTACTCAGAAGGGGATCAAGTTTGACTGGGGTGAAAAGGAAGAAAACGCTTTTCAGTTAATAAAGCAGAAGTTATGCAGTGCACCAATTCTGGCTTTACCTGAAGGAAGCAAAGATTTTGTGGTCTATTGTGATGCTTCACACAAGGGTTTAGGTGCTGTATTGATGCAGAGAGAGAAGGTGATTGCCTATGCTTCTCGACAACTAAAAATTCATGAGAAGAACTACACCACTCATGATTTAGAACTTGGATCGGTGGTGTTTGCTCTAAAGATATGGAGACATTATCTATATGGAACCAAATGCATCGTGTTCACCGACCATAAAAGTCTACAACACATTCTTGACCAAAAGGAGCTTAACATGAGGCAACGCCGTTGGCTAGAATTGCTAAGTGATTACGATTGTGACATTCGTTATCACCCGGGGAAGGCAAACGTAGTGGCCGATGCATTGAGCCATAAGGAACGGATTGAGCCACTGCGGGTTCGAGCCTTAGTTATGACTATCGGCTTGGATCTTCCCAAACAAATACTAGAAGCTCAGATCGAAGCTCTAAAACCAGAGAATCTTGAGAATGAAGATGTAGGCGGTATGATCATAAAGGATATGTCACACCCCTAGACGGGGCCTGGACGTAATACGTGTCTGAGGGCGTGACGTCATAACAATCCGAACATAAAGCAATACAGAACGACCACTAATCATGGACGTTTGAAAAAGTTTACGCCCCCCCCCCCCCACGAACCCCCCCCTCCCCCTCGTTGCATATGAAAATATTAATTAAGTTTTACAACCGGTCATAAGAGAGTTAAATGTAGCAGAAGCATAACAAAGTTTTGATAATGACAATGAGTATATAATAGACAAGTATTAAAATTGGCAAAGTTACATAGCACATAGACTCCATTTAGCATCAAGAATCAATCCAAGCTTAAGTACCTGAGAAAACATGTTTAAAACGTCAACACAAAGATGGTGAATTCATAGGTTTAAGTTGATACAAGAGTGGACCACAAGATTTCAAAATGTATGTGACTACTATAACAGATACATCATCACACAAAAGGTATTTATTTTTGCACTAAGCTCATGACACTAAAGCTAATAATCAACAGGGCATGTTACATCCTGTCACATAGTATTCCTGCCCTTAACCGGTGTCCCAAACCAAAGACCACCATAATGCACATCGAACATGAACATAACCCCGTTGTCTCTTGGCAAACTCAAACAGTGAGCGCTACTCACCCAGATAGGGATAATTAGTCCCAATATATCTATTTACTCACTCGCGCTCCCTCAACCTGTCCTCCGGTCGAGAAATTAACTGTTCATGATAATTCGGGCAGTAGTGGGTTTGTAAGCAAACTTAGAACACATAAACATGTAAAACTCGGCTGTCAGGGGAAAAACTGTTCACATTTAAAAAGCAAACAATGTTTCTCACCCCAAAGTATAAAGCATTTGTAAATCGGTAAAAACGTGGGGCTATGAACTCACCTTAACAAGGATAATCGATAATCACACATGATGATGATCTATAAGGAGTCTACCGCGACCTAGATTAAAATATGGGTATGACTTAGCATTCAGCAAAGTAACAAGTAAAGCGTCCATGTTTATCATTTAAAGCATCCAAGTGTGTTTATGTTTTAGAAATAAAAGACTTAGAAAATTTACAACATCTCCGTTAAATCACGACACTTGCAAAAAGTTACTATTTATAGAAACTTTCCCTTTTAGGAAAGTTTTTAGTTTCAAAACATTAATAGTGTCCCCTATATTTGTTAAGTTTCCATATGCTCAAAACGCCCTAACTAGCCTTAATCGCTTAACTTCCTTGTCCGATTCGCTAACTTTTTACCAAACTTACTATTTTTAGTAACTTTATCGCTTTTCCTAAAATATGTTATCGACATTTTTAAATGATACTAATAAATAGGTATGTGTTACTATATGTTTCGCTAGTGTTTAGAAAGTCCAAAAATGTCCGAAAGTGTCCGAAAACCCATTTTACTATTCCAAACAGCACACTATTCATCTATGTTGCCGAAAAATGTTTCGAGTTTCATTTGGCCATAACTTGGCCGTTTTAAGTCCGATTTTAAAGTGTGATATATGAAAAACTATCTATTCGAAATAAGCTCTTCAAAAACTACTTTTACGCCTAATGAAAACATTTTTAAGTCGCTCAAAACCTCAAAACCATTTTGGGACAGCAAGCACTTTTTGTCTAAAACGCAACCAAAATCCACCCAAACTTCACAATAGTGCCTAGTCTAGCCTAATCTCCGTTCACAACTAATCCACCACAAAACCACATCCTAAACTAACCTAATCCCATCATTTCTATTGTTGCAACACTCATCCCACACTCATCTTACCAAGAACATAATAATAACATCAACATAAAAGCTTTTGTCATAAGACTTCCAACATATTTTTAAGAAGAACAAAAATAACTTGTACTTTCTTTTGTAAAATCACCACAAACACTTGGATCTTTAGATACAAACATAGATCTATAAAGATAGTAGATGAAACCAAGCAAAGATCAAGAAAGACTTACAAATCAAGAAGAGCAAGTAGTGAAAACACAAGATCTATACCCAAAAACTATAGATCTATAAAAACCCCAAATAATCTTGCAAACCCTAATTTTATAAGTCTTGAAATCAAAGAACTAATGCTTCACAACACCTTAGATATCACTAGAAATGAACTTGGAACACTTGGATCTTGAAGAAAATCAAAGATATAGAAACCCTACAAGGGGTGTTTGTTGGCCGTGGGTTAGGGAGCAAGGGGAGGAAGAAAGAAAATTATTAGTGGCTTTGAAATGAAATGAATACCCTAAGTTGTTTTATATGTTGGTATATATAGGCCAAAATCTAGGGTTTAATGGTTCATGGGTGCCCACATGTGACCAACACACACCAAAGGTGTATGTGGTCATGGTTCGGCCGACCTAGCCACAAGGAGGGGGGGGGAGAGTCCAAGCTAACTTTGGCTCCAAGTTTAGATCATGGCTTGGTCAAATGAAGTCAAGGGTCTTAGTTTGCATGTGACATGTAAGAGATGGCATGCATGCAAGTTACTAGGCAACAAACATGTCATTTTCCTTCACATGCATGCCAAAAATTCAAATTTTTGAGTTAGTGGAGCTTAAATGATTTAATTACAAGTGTATGGTGACATTGTTGTGGTTTTAGGCGTCCAACTTGGCAAGACAAAGAGGTGAACGAAATTTTTGGACTTAGGGTATAAGATTATCGATAACTTGAGTTAACACGAAAAGATTTCGAGTTTCCGGGGTTCCGTTTGCTCAAAAACGCGAAAAATACAATTTAAAGGATAAAACCATAAAATTAATATCGAAAGTGATTAAAAATCACGAAACATACAAAAAGGCTAAAATATCTCATATTAAGCCTAAATTAATTAATAACCGATGCCGGAATGCGTCCGATGAAGTTTTTTAGTTTTTACGCAGTTTAGCTTCCCGGTAAACTGTCAGATTTAAACATAACGTATAAAATTTAAAAGTAGATGACCGAATGGGTCGGAATACTAACCGGAGAATTTACGGGGTGAGACATCCTTCCCCTATTAAAAGAGTTTGTCCTCAAATGCTATAGGACGTAGGTGAGACGCGGATACAGGGTTAGCGAAAAGATGAGGGTACTTCTTTTGCATTTGGTCTTCGCATCCCAGGTATTAACTCCGGACCTCTTCTCGAATTCCAATGGACCTTCATGATTGGAATGCGACTTTGCTTCAAATGTTTAACTTTGAGGTCCATAATCTAAACCGGTTCTTCAATGAAATTGAGCTTTTCATCGATGTGGATTTCGTCTAACGGAATAGCGAGCGGTTCGTCGGATAAGCACTTCTTAAGCTTTGAGACGTGGAAGGTACTATGAACGCGGCTTAGTTTCTCGGGTAATTCTAGTCGATATGAAACCGTTTTAACTTTGGCGAGAATTTTGAAAGGTCCAATGTAACGAGGGTTTAGCTTTCCCCATTTGCCGAAACGTATTACTCCTTTCCAGGGCGATACTTTCAGCATGACCTTATCCCCAACCTGAAACTCCAATGGCTTACGTCTCTTATCAGCGTAGCTCTTTTGTCGATCACGTGAAGCTTGTAGACGATGCTTGATTTGGATAATCTTCTCGGTTGTTTCACGAACAATTTCTGGGCCAGTGAGCTAAGCATCTCCCACCTCAGCCTAACAGATAGGTGACCGACATTTGCGACCATACAACGCCTCAAAAGGTGCAGCTTTAATACTTGTATGGTAGCTGTTGTTGTAGGAGAACTCTATTAAGGGTAGATGTCTGTCCCATCCCTTTCCAAAATCTATCATACATGCTCAGAGCATGTCTTCCAATGTTTAAATAGTCCTCTCATTTTGACCATCTGTTTCTGGGTGGTACGCTATACTCATATCTAATTAAGTTCCAAAAGCTTCTTAAAGAGATTGCCAGAATTGAGACACGAACCTACCATCGCGATCAGAGATGATCGAAACCGGCACTCCATGTCTCGAACCGACTTCTTTCAATGTACTGTTAGTCATTTTTTTTTTTTTCTCTATCGCGTCATTTTCCCTTGCTGGCAGAAAATGAGGCCAGATTTAGTGAGTCGATCATGTGGACAACCGTGACTTGAGCAGGTTAGTCAAACTATTAGAGTTGACTTATGATCTGATTTTGCAATGTATGGATATGTGTTATAATAAGTTTAATGTGTTTAGGTGGTTTTTTGTGGATATGTGAGGATTTAATAATCAATCCCATTTAGCCTTGCTCGTCTCATTGGGATTGGATTTTGTGTCTGGATTTTGTGAGTTCATTTCGTTTTCACTTTTGGTGACAAGAAATAATTTTGGTGATTAAAGCGTTTCGCGTTAATTGTTAATAATTATACGTATGCAAAATTTATATGGTTAGTAATATAGGATCGAGATTCGGTTTCTAGTAGTAATTATTAATAAAGGAATGTGAATATTTCTATTTTTGGAAAGTTAGGTTAAAATAAAAATGAAAAGTTATTTATTTTAAAAGTCTAGTAAATTGTGTTTACGCACAAGGAATACTCAAATAAGCTTAGTTTGTTTATAACAACGTAGCACAAACTCCAAGGAATCCAGCCCAATACGCTGTATCAACCTAGCCAGATAACGACGTATCAAGTCTTTTTCATGACACTATAATATTAAAGACTCAAAACATGAGGTTTTTTAGTGTACAATATCATATTCTATATACCATAACTCCTTAAAGTATGATTTCAAGAAGAGAAGATCAGCCCACCAAAAGGGACAAGCATTGATCACGAATCCATAGAATACATCATGTAAATTTTACTCTCTAATCGGTTAGATTTTCATTGTTAGAAATTACCATGAATAATTCACAATGGTTGGGGCTAATACCCATCGGGGTATTAGCCATCTTAATAAAGTTCCATGTCCTGGTTTGTTTCTTAAACATCGATTTCTTAATTTATTGGTGATTGTTTAGTTATGTTTATCACTTCATACTTGTTTATGTGTTTGAATATGCGACCTATCATTCAACTAAAACTAGTGATACAGACCAAGTAATCTAGATACTGGGATAGCTCTCCATATCGTGTTTAATATTACTGGACCAATAGGATCACAAATAACGTTCTGTCTTTGTATTTAAATTATGAGCTTTGTTGGACCAGTAGGTGACCCGTTGATGTGTCGTTGTGTGGTGTATATTTTTTTGATTCAAGTTTTAAATTTATATTTTGCCGACTAAACCAAAAACAACACTTTAACGGCCAGTATACCCGATCGGTAGTAGTTTCGTGGTAAGTAGAGTGTCAAACACTTGAAGCGAGGTTAAATCTATCAATTTAATTAATATCTTGGTTATATAATATATGTTAATTCTATCCTATTCTATACCTATGTCAGTCCTAGTCCTAATTCTAACGGGAAAAGGGGGGTTTTCAGCCTGAGAGATTGAAACGGTTTGGTTAGTGACTACAATCAATTCAAGGCACTTTAACCCACGTGAGATACTTAACAAAAGATAAAAGAGCGGTCGAGCCAAATATAAGAAAATTGTATTAACCATTAGTAATCCGATTAGAAAGTTGGTTTGTTTATGAAGTGCAATGATTTCTTCTCTCGAGGTGGCATGTCATTCTTAAGACTTAGGCGTTACATCATCCTAAGACCTAGACACATTAATTCTGTTACAATTAAACCATCCGCATAAAGCATCCTTATTTGCTTATTATAATCTACTTAGGTATAAAGCATGGTGAGATCTTCTTAAACCCTAGCTCTAGAGACTTTAACCCACTTTAACCCTTAATGGTATTATCACACTAATAAGTCCACTTGATCACAACTATCCAATAAGCAAACGTTACTTGTTCTGATTATCTAGTCACCTGCTAGTCAACACGATCAATAAACCATTGCAAATCCAATTAACTAGTTAAGCCCGAAGCGTATCCTAGACACAGACTTAGAATGACAATATTTGTGAGATCCATGAATCTAGAGTACAAATTACTAATGGGAGAGCTATCCCAGACTCTAGATCTAACTTCGGTCCATATCAACTAGATCCATTTAAATAACAGGTCGCAATTCACATACAAAAAAGCAGCAAAACACGTATGAATTCGATATACATACAACAACATTTAACGATAAATCAAGAAAATAGACGATAAACAAAATACCAAATATTCAGATCTTCAGATCGTCATAATATTGGCTTAATACCCGAAGTATTACTCAAATGTCATAATAAATACAAAACAATTATTTAGCCAAGGTAAACTACCCGAGTTATCGATGATATCCAAACAACTGAATGATACTAAATAGTATGGAATTACACGCTGTCATCCTAATGGAATGAAAAAACGTTGCTCGACCTTCTTTGCTCTTTTTCTCCTCTGAAAATTGACTTTTATTGTTTAGGTATCGAGAATATGATTTAGCACACTTAAAACTCATTTTTGAGTTTTCTATTTATAAGGTCTGGAAGTCGGTTCGATACGCCATATCCAAGGATTAGATACGGCGTATTGGGGATTTCTTGGAGTAGGGACCACGCTTGATATCTTCCAGAATATTCACATACTATATCTTTAATACGGCGTATTGACTTCTTCTGGATACGGCGTATTGAGCTTTATTCCTCTGTGGTCTTTGGTGAGTGCAGGCACGGATACGCCGTATCTTCCTTGATGGATATGGCGTATTGATCTTCATAATATCTTCATTTAAGCTCCAGAATGCGCGCCTTTTGCTAACTTTCACCAATTACTCCATAATTACTGCAATTCTCAAATATAAACGATTAAGTAACAATTCTTTGCAATAACTATACAAAATAGGTTAATAACATGAGATAAATGATGCTATAAAATAGACGTTATTTGATGTCATCAAATATCCCCCCACTTGAATCCTACTTGTCCTCAAGTAGCCTTTAGAAGTTTATAAAAATGTATCCCTAAGGATATTTTCCGTTTAAAGCATTTATTTGATCTATTACAAGTACACAACCAAACACCTCACGAAATAGGAAGATGAAAACACTCAAATCACTCAACTAATCTATGTGGTAACATGTAACTAATTCACTCAATTGCTCGGTCGTGACGAGTATTCTATCATAAGCTTGGCAAGGATACACATCTCCACCACTAAAGCCAAGGAGTAACAAGTTTATAAAGGTAAATATGAGGTTTTCTTATATGATAAAGGCTTACGGTTTGATCATTCAAAAAATCTTTCCCCCCCGAAGACCAACTCCAACTCGGCAGCTGAATCACATATACATGCCGTAACGACGAATAGACATGTGTTCAAATCACATCCTCATACTAATTTTAACCAACCGGATTAGGATCTAAGAATGATATAAGGTTAGGAACCTTCTAACTTTCAGACCAAATTTCGTAAACCAACGAGGCAGCTGAGACCATGCATACATGGACCGTACCGACAGAATAGACATTACGACTCGATTACATCCGCAAGTTCGCTAAAACCACGGCTAATCAGTTAGGTGCGAGAAAGGGAAGATAGAATTGCGTTAGTTAAATAAAAATCAAGAACACATACGATTAAGCCTAAAGTACCAAGTGCTAAACTACTTTTTCCTCAGACCGTTACCAAGATAAAGAACAACAACAACCAAAGTTGCGTTCCGTAACGGTCAACTTCCCAATCATCCCAACTTTACATACTCTACAGATGTAGTGAGACAAAATCTTCACTTTGCGACAATCCTCTACATCGTTGAAAATTTGTCACGAATCAACGAATAATCGATCCTTCGTGTAATTCCTTCGGTAGTTGTGAAACGATTATCTTCAAACTTTCTTTCTCTCTCTCTCTCCCATTTTTTGTATTTTTTCTCATTTTTTTTAACAATACTTCAAATCTCGGTGTAGTTTCACCATCTTCACGATCATAATAAATGTTTTTCTTAAATCTAAGCTTGTACACCTATATTCTAAAGATACTAGATCAGTTTTACCAAGGTAAACGATCCTTTAGTGTACAAAAAAGCTTCGAAAAAAAAAGAAACAACAACAAAAAAACGTACGGTTTAAACAAAAAAAAACAAACCAAAAACCACAAATACAAGAACTAAACAAATCACTTCATGGCTCTTGATACCAATTGTAAGATATCTAATAGCATATTAATACAAATAATGTCTAAAAACTTTATTTATATTTTTCGATCTCTCAACGTTTTGATAATAACAAAATGTAAAAACGTTTACGATAAAAATAAACGTTTACAAATTATTAAATGTAAAATTCCATTTCTAAGAATAGTGATCACTTAAGGTATGGACAAACAATCATTAAGCATGATTAGTGATCAAGAAAATATTTTTCTCTTAATCCTCACTTTTAACTCTACAAAAGTATTTTATTAAAAATACATTTACAAAATATTTTCTAATTAAAAGAAAAGTTTTATTAAAAACTTAAAATTTAAAATTCAAATTTTCCCCCTAAAATGGAAGGTTCCATAACAGATACAACATTCACCACAAAAAGATAAAAAAAAAGGAGTGGAGTCTAGTGGCGGCCCCCTTATATATAAGGGACCGCCGAGACCGCCGCCAGATGACCGTCAGGATTCCCTACCTATAAATACTGTTTCATTCCTAGCAGAAAATTCATTCCTCTTTGCATGAAATTTTTCAGTCTTTTGTTTCTCTCTCTAAACCTTCTTTCTCTCACTAAAACTCTTGATCACTATCATACTTAGATCTTGTTTCAAGTGATCTAATCTCTTCTTCTCATCTCTTCCCTCTCATTCAAGTGCAAGAGAAGAACACTCGTATTCGTCAAGAAACAAAGTGTTAATTAGTGATCTCTCCTCTTTTCTTCTAAGTACCAAACCTCTATTGTATTTATCTTGTGTATTTGTGTGATTCGGATATTGTGTAGATCCGATAATGTAGATCTTGTGAGTGTGTATATCTTGTGAAGTGGTAGATTGGTTCTAGCTAAGATTAGGACTCGACATTTAGCTTAGTGTCGGAAAATAACGTAAGCGACGTGTAAACGGTTTTCTCCGCCTAAAGGGAGCTTGTTGACATAGTGAAATCTCGAGTCGGATACTCGGGGAGTGGAGTAGGGCGAAGAGGTGCTTCGTAGCCGAACCACTATAAAATCTCGGTGTCTTGGTTTGGTTGTTTCTTTCCTTATCTCTTTACATTATTATTGTTGTTATTATGTCTTCATGGAAGCACTTTGTATTACAGCGAATCCTTTAGTTAGACTTTTCATCACTTTAAAATTCACGTTGTATCATCATCCAATTCAACCACTTCTTTCTCTTCCTCATTATTATATCTATCATAATACATTTTCAACCTTTGTCCATTGACTTTAAAATTGATTATGTGTTTATCGGTAATTTTCACGGTTCCATATGGATGTTACATTTTTCACCACATCGAAGCCGTACCACTTTAGATTTAAGCATTCCTAGATGCATCTAATCTAGAGTTAAATAATAATACCTTATTACCTGCTTCGAAATTTTTATCCCCTCGAAGCCTAGAGTCATGCCATCTCTTAGTTCATTCTTTGTAGATTCGGGTGTTTTCATATGCTTCATTTCTTAGCTCCATTAATTCACTAAGTTCCATGAAACTGTTTTTTGCAGCAGTTGTGAGATCCATATTACATTGTTTCAATTCCTAATATGCCTTATGTTCGATCTCCACAGGTAGGTGACAAGCTTTTCCATAAACCAATCTGAAAGGGGTGCATCTAGTGGGTGTCTTGTAGGCAGATCTAAATGCCCATAATGCGTTGTCAAGCTTTTCTGACCAATTCTTTAGGTTATACCCAACTGATCTCTCCAGAATATGTTTTATAGCTCTATTGGTCACTTCAGTATGTTCGTTGGTTTGAGGATGATATGCAGTAGATAACTTATGAGTCACTCCGTATTTTTGCAAGGCTTTTCTAATTGGGAGTTACAAAAATGCGTCCCTCGATCGCTAACAAAAAGCTTTAGGGAACTTTCAATCATGTGAATAACTGACCTCCTCAAAAACCTAATTACAATGCGAGCATCATTTGTAGGAAGAGCTTGAGCTTCCACCCATTTTAAGACGTAATCTACTGCTACTAATATATATTTATTTCCCTTTGAGTTTGGAAAGGGCCCAAGAAAACTCTTGGAACTAGTCCCCATATGTAAAATACGTCCCACGTTACCTGAATATTGTTTTGAGGCAATCCACTTTTTTGAATGATATTGTTTCCTGATCTCTGAACAAGCATAGCGCACCTCATCACATAATCTTAGAATCTTTAAAGATGCTAGGGCCATAGAATCCAGATTCATAGACAGTCCAGTAGAACCGAAATTGACGCCTATGATGTCCCCCGGTTGGTCCCTATGCATGAGAATGCCTAAGAAAAACAAGGATTTTGTCCATATCAACACATCTTATCATTACATTGTTTCGAGCACAACCTGAATGCAAACGTTCGTCCAAAATAATTCTTAACTTGAGAGAAAAATCTTCTTCTTTTTTAGGTGTCCCAATTTGAGCGGTACATTTTTCCAAACAATATAAGTTAATATAAACGCATACCATGGTTCATCATTGTTTAGCACAGCTTCTTCAATATCATAAATGCTTGTCAGAAAAATTCAACAACAGTATTTCTTCCTCCGTGAAGGTTCCCAAATCAGGGTTCTAAAGTCTTGACAAATGATCCGCAGGTAAATTCTCTGCCCCTTTCTTATCTTTAATCTCAATGTCAAATCCTTGGAGAAGTAGAACCCACCTAATGAGCCTTGGTTTCGCGTCCTCTTTCCTGAACAAATACTTCACGCAGAATGATCAAAGTCGAACAAAGTTTATAGGATAAGACAAGCTATTGACGAACTATATCAAAAAAGAAAACAACTGCGAGAATTCTTTTTGTGTGGTATAATGTTCGTGGGCATTATTCAAAGTTTTACAGGCATAATAAATTGGCTTGAATTTTCCATTAATTCGTTGCCCTAAAACAGCTCCAATAGCAAAGTCACTAGCGGCACACATCAATTTAAAGGACACGTTCTAATCGAGAGATATTATGATAGGCGCGTGTTAGATGTTTTTCTTTCAAATGTTAAATGCATTTTTAACAAATCAATAGAAAAATCAAATCACAGTCATTCATATAGAAAGTTTGGGTCATTGGTTATAAGATCAGGTAGAAGTCTTTTTATGAACCTTCAGTAAAATCCAGCATGCCCCCAAAAAACTTCTAACTCCTTTAACATAGTTGAGTATGTAATTTTAGCCTATCCCATTGATTTTGGCTCTATCAACAAAGGAACTATCCTGCTCTGGAAATTTATTGTCTAAACTATCCCTTCTTTTACCATAAAATGGCATTTTTCCCAGTTTAGCACAATGTTGTTTCTCACATCTAGCAAGCATTCTATCTAAGTTAGCTAGAAAACAATCAAAAGAGTTATGAAATACCGAGAAGTCATCCATGAAGACTTCCATAAAGTCTTCCACCATGTCATGGAAGATAGCCGTCATGCATCTTTGAAAAGTGGCAGGAGCATTACATAATCCAAACGGCATTCGTTTGTAAGCGAAAGTCCCATAAGGACAGGTGAAGGTAGTCTTTTCTTGATCCTCCAGAGCGATTGGTATTTGGAAGAATCTTGAAAATACATCAAGAAAACAGTAGTATTCATTCCCATATAAACGGATCAAACGATTGATCAATAAAAGGAAGAGGAAAATGGTCTTTTTGAGTTGCATCATTGACTTTACGGAAATCAATGCACACCCTTCATCCAGTAACTATGCGGGAAAGGATTAATTCATTATTATCATTCATAACTACAGTCATCCCTCCATTTTTGGGCACAACGTGAATAGGGCTAACCCTCTGAAATTGGATAAATTAGCCCAGAATTAAGTAGCTTCACAATTTTGTTTTTCACAACATCTTAGACTTTTCGGTTTAGACGCCTTTGGGGTTGGATGATCGGTTTGTAGTCATCTTTCATCAGAATCTTGTGTGTACAGTATGATGGACTGATTCCCTTGATGTCTGACATTTTCCAAGCAATTGCTCCTTTTCGTTTATCCAATACTCGTAGAAGTGAAATTTTCTCTTCTTCAGACAATTTAGATGAGATAATAATAGGGAAGGATTTGTCTCCATGAAGGTATGCATATTCTAAGTGTTGAGGCAAATTCTTTAACTTTGGTTTCTCTTCATCGATCTCATTAGCACTGGCTAAATAAAGATGATCGCTTTCATTTGTACCCCTCTGCGTAACTGGATACGACATATTGACAGAGTCGATACGCCGTATCAAAGTTTTTAGATCAGCCTCATTCTTTTCATCGTTACAGGTAGATTCACAGCATTCTAGGTCTGATTGATCAATTGATTTTTCCAGTCCCCTTGATAAAAAAAATCAGAGGCTCTGACATTTGCCATAATTCTGAGCTTCTTCATTGATTGTCTCATCCAAATCATCAATCCATAACATCATCGTCTTCAATAGTTGGTCTTTAATTAATTTTTCCTATGTCAAAGATTACTCTCATCATCCCCCACTCTTAGTGTTATCTTATTATTCAATACGTCAATCATAGCTCGAGCGGTTGCCAAGAATGGTCTTCCTAAAATTATAGGAACTCTTGAGTCTTCGGTCATATCTAGGATAACAAAATCTATGGGAAGGACGAATTTATCTACTTTAATGAGCATGTTTTTATTATTCTCTTGAATATTGGATCGACCTATCCACAAGTTCCAAACTCATTCTAGTAGCCTTTAATTCTCCCAAACTAAGTTTCTTGTACATCGTGTATGGCATTAAGCTTATGCTAGCTCCAAGATCTGTTATGCATTATCAATATGTAATTGGCCAATGTCGCAAGGAATAGTAAAACTCCCTGGGTCTTTCTCCTTTGATGGAAGCTTGTTTAATAATACGGCAGAGCATCTTTCGTTCATAATGATTTTGCAAGCTTCTCAGCTGGCTTTGTAGATAGAAAACCTTTAGAAATTTAGGCATACTTTCGGCATTTGAGCATAATAGCTATCGATGTAAAGGCATTGATGTTGAGGTTGTCTTCAGAATTTTTCAAAAACTTCCTTCTGTTGAGGCCTCAATTTTATCTTTGATCGTCAATCTTATAAGGAAAGGAAACTAGTGGTGGTTTGTACTTCATGATGTTTAATAACAGATCCGCAGTTATTTAGGATGAATCATTAATGATGACTCGTTTGATCCGACTCGCTTTTCGATTCAAACTACTAAAGTTATTTTGTTTACATTGGTGGTCGTTATCCTGAACATCTGGTCATTAGTTTTTTCCACCTCTAGTAGTTACTCCCTTAACATCATAATCTATCATCGGAACAGTTATTAATTACTTTAATAACTCTTGAACCACCAAATCTGAGCTCATTAGTGAATTATCCTTCTTTTAAACAAGAGCCATTGTTAGTTTTGGAAGTCATAAATGAATGACCCACCAACTTACTCCTCGTGTTCTCGTTTTCCTTCATCAATGAACTTGTTTAACACTCTTCCAATGTCAGGCATTCTATCTGGGAGAAATAAAAATGATATTGACGAGTCAGGATTCTATTCCAAAAAAGTAAAAAACATTATGATGCAAAGTAAAGTTATTCTAGAAGAAATAGATTTGTAAAGAAAATAGTCAATACTTCGTATACAAAGATATGAATACGTCATATAGATAATCAGACTGGATATGCCGTATCTAATGGACTTAGATACGCCGTATCGAATTAACAGAATAGGAAAACGGTTAAAACAAATAATCAAATACGCAGAATAATATACTAATCTCAAATTACACTAATCCTAAGGGTTAGATCTAATCTAATGTTAAAAACCAAAATATCAAATAAAAATCAAGATTAATTTTTACTCCCCGGCAACGGCACCAAAAACTTGATGTGTCGTTGTGTGGTGTATATTTTATTGATTCAAGTTTTAAATTTATATTTTGCCGACTAAACCAAAAACAACACTTTAACGGGCAGTGTACCCGAATCCGTGTAAGTATTACGTGGAAGTAGGGTGTCAAACAACTTGAAAGCGGTACATCTATCAATTTAATTAATATCTTGATATCTAATCTATGTTAATTCTACTCTATTCTAAAACCTATGTCAGTCCTAGTTCCTAATTCTAACGGGAAAAGGGGGTTTTCAGCCTGAGAGACTGCACGGTTTGGTTGGTGACTACAATCAATTCAAGACACTTTTACCCACGCGAGCTAATTAACAAAAGATAAAAGAGTGGTCGAGCCAAATATAAGAAAACTGTATTAACCATTATTAATTTGATTAGAAAGTTGGTTTGTTTATTAAGTGCAATGATTTTTTCTCTCGAGGTGGCACATTATTTTTAAGACTTGGGCGTTACATCATCCCAAGACCTAGACACATTCATTTTGTCACAATTAAAGCATCCGCATAAAGCATCCTTATTTGCTGATTATAATCTATCTTAGGGATTAAAGCAATGGTGATCTTGTTAAACCCTAGCTCATAGAGACTTTACCCACTTACCGTCTAATGGCAATTCATACACTAGTAGTCCACTTGTCTAACTATCTAATGGAATCATAACATTACTTGTTGAATTATCTAGGTCACCTTCTAGTCAACACGATCAATAAACCATCGGCAATATCTAATTAACTAGTTAAGCCTTAAGCGTATCCTAGACACAGACTTAGAAGGACAATATTTGTGTAACTATTATTCTAGATGTATGAATTACTATATGGAGAGCTATCCTAGACTCTAGATCTACTTGGTTCGTATCACTAGATCCAGTTGAATGATAGGTCGCATACAAAAGCGCGTAAACAAGTATAAATTGATAAACATAAACAAGCAAAATAATATTTAGCCAAGTTACACTAACCGAGTTAACGAATGATACCAAAAACTGAACGATTACTAAAGTATACCGAATTACACGTTGTGTCCTATCGAATTGATAACGTTGCTCGACCTCTTCTACTATTTTTCTCCTCTGAAAATCGACTTTTATGGTTTAGGTATCGAGAATATGATTTAGCAAACCTAAAACTCCGTTTTTATTGAGTTGTATTTATAAGTGTCTGGAAGTCTGTCGATACACGAATCCAAGAATTGGATACAGCTTATGTGGATTCTTAGAGTAGAGACCACGCATGATACTTCCAAAATAATTATATTCATTCCATATCTTGAATACGGCGTATTGATCCTCTGGATACGGCGTATTGAGCTTTATCCCTGTGGTCTGGTGATTGGCAGGCATGGGATACGCCGTATCTTCCTGATGGATACGCTTATTGGTCTTCATAATAGTAATCTTCAAATATCTCATTTAAAGCTTCAAAGTCTGCGCGGCCTTTTGCTATCTTTCACCATTTACTCATTAAATTACTCAATTCTCAAATAATAAACGATAAGTATCAAATTATTTTGCAATAACTAGACAAAGTGGTTAATAACAAGAATAAATGATGCTATAAAATAGACGTTTATTTGATGTCCATCACATCTAGCACTGCCGGATTTATTAAAAAATTACCAATGGCTAGTTTTGGGTTTTTTATAAAAAAAATTTTAATAAAAACCTAGCCAACGACTAGTTTTTGAGTACTAAAAAAAATATTTTTTCAAAACATATTAAATGCCAAACATGGGCAGATTTTTAAAAAAAATTGTACTTTTTTTTTCAAAATTTTTAAATACCCACTATATATATCCCCCTTTCCTATATCTTTTTTCACACATCTACCACTTTAAACATAATTTTTATACACTTTCACTAGCAAAAAAATGTGGGAATATCCTAACGAAGGGTTTTGGAACCTCCTTCTTGGCAACATGAACTCCGGCTCTACGTCGAATGCTCAATTCCCTGGGTTCTCTAGCCAAGCTCCGATGACTCCTGAGCAACAAGCTTATTTACAACAACAACAAGCTTGTTAGCCTCAAAATATTGAGTCAAACAAGAAGTTCGTTCATTAGGAATAATTAGTCTCCGTCATTTATTGATTTTATATTAATTTAAATGTTGTAAATGGCTAGAACGGGGAACGGCTCATTTAATTAATCTAATATTATACGCGTTTTGGACTAAGGTCCAAGTAATCCCGAGCCCGACCCAAGAAACAAACACCACACTGCCCAACAAAAGCCTTACAAGGCCGGCCCATTAAGGTGGTATAAATACCCCTCTCCAAGTGTGGAGAGGGTGTTGGTCTCATTTGTTTTCTCACACATTTGCTAGATTCAACCATCTCTTATTTTCTCTCTTTATTTCTCTCTCTTGTTTCTCTCTCTAAAATTCTTATTTTCTTCTTATCTATTTGTATCCATGGTGAAGTGAAAGTGTTCCGGGCTTCGAATTTGGTAACACTCGCCACAAGGTGGGTTTATTGGTTTTAAGTTTTGGTTTTGTAGCTAATTCGATTGCGTATTAATACATCTTATTTTGTGCTCAATTTTTTTTCCCTTTCGTGCTTATTAAAAAATCTCACAAATTTTTTTTGTTTAACAAAATTCACAAGTTTTGTATCAAAACATTTTGGGCTTACTGTTCATCAAATCGTTTTGTGAGTATAAGTTGTCAACAACAAATCTTCTTTATTTTTTCTTACTATTGTTTTTTTAACAGTGTATTTGTTACGGCTTATTAGTGGTTATTATAGGTTTTTTTTATATAGCTTATATGAGCTTATCTTCATGCTTTTTGTGGTCTTATTCTTGTTGGTGATATGAGCTCATTTTCGACGCTTATATATCCTTAATGATGTGTTTTGTCCTTTTGGCCTACACGGTATTATTGCAAGCTTATTCTCAAGCTTCTTGTTATGCTTATTTTTACTAGCTTATTTTAGAATCTTAGTATGTCCACGGTTGAAAACGAGCAAGAACAAATCCACAATTCTACTTCAAAAGATATAACAAGGACACAAAATAAAAATCGGTTATTGGTGGTTTCTGTTAAACAGACAAAACAATGACGAAAGTACGTTTTAGGTATCTTGTGTAACCGAACAACCTGTTCAAGTTAGCACCGAAAACGCATTGCTGCTCAAGACCGAACAACTCCTATTTTCTTAGAACCGAACAACTCACAACAAGTTCGAACACAAAAAAAGAAAATCAAAGAAAAAATAAATAAAAACAACTTGCAACCGTTGCAACCAAACAACTCAACAAGTCTTTGCAAGCCGAACAACTAGAACCGAACTACTATTTAACCGCACAACAAAATTTCACGTTTTATGTAATTTTTGGGTTTTACGGTTTCGAGTGTCGGTTAATTTCGGGTCTTCTAATTACCACCATTACGATCGTGATCTTGTTTCGATCATCATGGTATATTTGTTTTTAATCGATGATAACCGAACAACTCCGTGGGAATAAAAATACATACGTAACATTTTATACATTTTAAACGAACAAGAAGACTATTTGGAAGGAAATACGTATGCATTTATTAAACCAAAATTCGAAATTGACACTTTTGTTCCCTGGAGTTTACAATAGATTCACCTCTCATCCTTAGTTGTTTTATAACCCTCATTGTTAAAACAACTTTACACCGTTAGTCCTTATTCTTTCAAAACAGCCCGTTAGTCATCCAAAGTGAATCGTTTGTGCACTGTTAGTCCTTATTTGTGTTTTAATCAACCGTTAATCATTTTTTTCAAAGTTTGGTGCCCGTCATCATTCTTAGCTCATAAATCGTCAACAAAAGCTCAAGTTCTTCAACGACGCAAACAAACGATTTCAACATCAATTCATTTTGTTTACGCTTTCTCTGATTTTGTAAATCCCGCGAAAGATACATCTTTTCTCGTTTTTAATCAAAGATTTAATAAAAATCTGTGAACGTAATTGAATTTAAACCACAACCACAATCACTTGCCTACTTAAGATCCTACAAATCATTTATCCTCTTCATAGTTTTAACAATCATCATATGACTAACTCTAATTGTAACTTCCTACAATCGACAGTCAAATGCATACAACAACATGGCATCTGGCTCAAAGGATCGTCCCACCAATGCTTGCAACGTGCGAGAATCACAATGGCGATCACGTTTCTTACGAAACATTGATACCAAAACAAATGGTGAATTCTTAAGGTAGTACATTCTCGTGAAGGTCTTAAAACTAACCCCCACCACGTCAAAAATTCTCGTTTACCTGTAAACTGATAATTCTCCAGATGTTTCTTGAACAAACAATAGTTAGACTGTCCTGAATATGTCTCTGCAAACAAAGTCATTTTGAAATCAGAAAAGAAAATGAATTCATTTGATATGACATGGAATTGAGGATCAAATATACTCAACTGTTGATGCATTCAAGATAGCTCATTCAAATGTGGGTACTATCAAAGGCACAATCAAGGTGAATCCCTCAACCAAATCAAGATGTCAATATAAACTTATATTGGGAAGTTTGGAAAATTCACCCTTTCACGAGGGAGAACAATTAGTCCAAATACAAAATGGTTATTACAAGCTGGTGAATTGTAAATGATCAGAAACAATTTGACAGTTGATAAAATGCAAGTCAATGTTCAATTTCTTCAACAACTTCAACCAGAATGGTCAAGGTTTGTAACAATTGTCAAGCAACAACACAAGTTGGATGAAGTTTCATATCACAAGTTCTTTGACATTCTGAAATAATATCAAAAGGAAGTGAACTTCGTGCTTTAAGAATAGCTAAGAATGCTAACCCATTAGCACTTGTTGCTACTGCTCAACCACATCAAGATCCATATTACCAAACATCAAAGTCTCACAAATCATATGCACCAACATCAAAAGCCTCACTTCCAACCAGATCTCATGCAACTACAAGACACAAAGGCAAAGAGATAGCCAAACCAATCACGCCTCTATCTGAGTCACCTTTTGATAAAGACATTGATCCTAAACAAGCTCAGAAGGATAAGGAAATGCAGAAAAATTTGGCTCTCATTGCAAAGTATTTTAAGAAACTCTACAAACCTACCAACAACAACCTCAGAACTTCCTCAAACACCAGAAATAAGAATGTGGATACTACTCCAAGGTACATGAATGTGACAATCTAACTGGACAGTCTGGGAATCAGAGGGCAGTAAATTTGTTGGGCAGGACACTGTAGGTGGTCAAGTAGTATTCAGGCAGTCTAGGATACAAGTTTTAACTCAAGGAATTTGGTCATATGGCTAAAGGAATGCAGGAAGCCAAAACGGGTTAAAGACTCCATGTATCACAAGAAGAAGATGTTGCTATGTAAACAAGCTAAGAAAGGTGTTCAGCTACAAGCAGAACAATCTGACTGGCTAGCAGACACGGATGAAAAGATTGATAAACAAGAGTTGGAAGCACATTACATCTATATGGCAAAGATCTAGGAGTTCCTAATGCAACTCAGGCACTGATTCTGAGACCATTGGTACAGCACAATAAACAATACTAGACTATATTGTGTTTGCCATGAAAATACAACATTCTGAGCAATCTTGAATCCATTAGTAACACATGTATAGTGGAAACGGGTAATAGTAATGTCATTCCCGATCTACCGGATATGTGTGATAATGATATTCAGAATGACCAAAATGTTGTAGAATGTGATGATGAGCGTGTTGTGCTTGCTAATTTAATTGCAAATTTAAAACTTAATGTCGATGAAAATAAAAAGATTCAAAAGCAATTAAAGAAAGCAAACGCATCATTGACTCATGAATTGACTGAGTGCAAATCTATTCTTACATAAACTAGTAGAACTTTAGGGGAATCTAATAGTATTCAGGATAGTTGTCTAGTTGCATTTCAAAACAAACAGACTGAGCTTGAGAAGTACATAGCCTTTAATGATCATACTATTGACTATGAGAAACTTAAACATAAGTTAAATGAAACTGTAGGTCCTTATAAACAGGATCTCAATGAGCCTTAAACGACTTATAGTCCTTTGAATAAATCCAAAGATACTATGAGAGACAATAACCGAGAATACAAATATTGACGCGGAATATCAATATCTATACCAAGATGAACACAAGAACGATATACTAAACTTGCTATTACTATTACTATTTGATTGTGAATGCTTAATCAACTCATATATATATGTGATTACAATACTATTCTACGTTCCTTTTATAGGCTTAAGGAACCCTAAACGCGTTAAGAGATAATGCTTATCTCTTCCTAGAATAACGCTAAGAGATAACTATTACTATAATTACAACCAGACTTAACTATTTGACAAAGCAGTATTAACTTTAATACTGCCAGACCTAATGTTATTGCTGGCATACTACTGCTCTACCAGACTTAACTTCTATAAATACTAACAGTACCTAACTATTACACTAGCGATACAACTTGAAACAAACATACTTAACTTTAATACTAACAGTATTAAGTCCGTTTACAATATTTTCCTAACAATCTCCCCTAACTTGTTCTTCATCATGAACTTCAAGTTCCTTCAGAACAATCTTTAAGCTTTAACTACTGAAGCTTCACCATGGGCTTTAGAGGATTGTCTTGAACTTCTTCTCAAAATAATATGACTTTAATGTCTCAAATCTTTGACAGCACTAGTCTTTAACTCTTGTATCAGCAACCTGATATATTTTGTAACATCAAATCAAAAGTTTCAGTCCTATTACTCACACTTCCAGGTGTGTTTACTCCTGAGAGAGGTGAATCATTGAAAATTGTAAATTGGATTTGATGTCTCTTTACCAGTTAGCCATTAACTCTGTGAGTGTCTCAGTTCTTTGGCCACCAGAAAGGTGTATATCCAAATGGTCAAACTGAAAACCATTCAACTCTCAGTACTTCGAAACATTGGTGAGTTGAATACCATATGGTTTTTGGCAAACCATTACAGCCATCAACGGATTTTATATGCCTTTACCTGTAGCCGTTTGCTCAGGGCTAGTCATGCGTTAGTATAAATACTATGGTGCATAGATTACCAATAGGTACAATTTTTGGTAAATTATCACCAAGAACTTATTTTGTGGGTCTTTACCAGCAGCCGTTTGCTCTGACTAGTTAGTTCTTATGTCTGGTTATTTAGACATGGTTGACCCAAGGACCATGTTGTTGTGTGGTGGATAGCCAACACTCCCAAACCCTTTCTGCATCTTCATTATAGATGTGACTGTGTCCATCATCAATAGAATCTTCAATACCCCCCCCACCCCCCCCCCCCCCCCCCCCCCCCCCCCCCCCCCCCCCCCCCCCACCCCCCCCCCGCCTCTTCCAATTGTTGATTTCACAAACTTGATAAACAGCTCACAAAGCCATAGAGCTTCTTTCTTCAGTTTCTAGCTTCAATTTCCAGCATTTGTGAAAGTACGTTCCTTTGTCAAGGATAATTTGCTTTCCCACAGCATATGAAAAACAAGTCCAGTACTTGTCATGATAGTATGTACCCCTGAGGAACGATGTAGTTTCCAGCTGGATAAGACATCCAGTCCTGCTGGTATCTCCAAAAGTCATCCGTATCACCTTGAATAAACAAATCACAGATCTCCCCAAAGCATCCTGTCAAATCCTTCAGGAAGCCTATCTTTATATTCTTCCATGACTAGCTCATAAATAACTTTCAAATCTTCTCTGTCCAAAATCGATAAAACTCCCATCAAGGTGCGAAAGAATCTCTGATGTCCATTACTCCTTGTTACCTTATTCAGATATATATCTTCATCAGGTTTGGTCATATTGAGGTTTAGTCGTGAGGAAAAATGACTGCCATTCAATAATGGGATATTGATGATCAAGACTCTCTGCATCAATCACTTTGTCTTCATCAGGAGCTATATGTAAGCATATCTTCAAATCATCATCTTCTCTTGTGAGACTAGAGGCATGCTTTCTCCTTTTTGCTTTTAACTTCCTCCTTGTGCCTAACTTCCTTTTCTTTGCTCCTTCTTCCTCTTGAACTTCCTCATGAACAGATTCATCCTTCTTTTCTTCCTCTTTATCAGCATCTTTCTCATTCATCTTTTTGATTGCTCTTTCATCTTCTTCAGATCCAATAGCCACAAAAGTCTGATCTTGCTTCTTGTATCTCTCATACAAGACTTGAATCTCCTCAAATGATTTAGACTTTAACTCAGCATGCTTCTTATTGGCAACATGTTTCAGATAAGTGATCATCTGATTTCTGAGCTGAGATATTGTTGGTGGCTTGTTTCTGATAGCAGCACTCCTTTGTTCTGCAAGAAACTTCCTTTGGGCAGCAATTGTGTCATGTAAGAACTTTGCTCTTTCCTCAATAGAATATTGCTCCCTTTCTTCTTGTTGAATCTTTTCTGCAAGAATCTGATCTGCATTTAATCGTGCTTGAATGTAGTCAAATTCAGTTGCAAGTGCTTCTCTTGCAGCTTCTTCCTCTTGCTCTACCAATCTTCTAGCCAGATAGTTGCACAGATCAATTTTGTCTTTGTGTTTCAGCATCCATTTTAGCTTGCAATCTTTGAGACTTCCTCTAAATCTGCTAGCTCTTGAAGCTTTTTGATTTCTTGATGCTTGACTTCAGCTTGAAGTCTTTTCACTCTTTGGATCTTTCTTTTCTCCTTTGAACTCTTTCTGTCTCACAGTATTAAGTGGCAGCAGTATCAACCTCAACAGTATTAACTTGAGTGAAGGGTGTACTAACAGCTATTGAGTGTCAGCAGTATTAAACGTCCAGCAGTATTAACTGAGGCTGAGTGTACTAACAGTATTAACTTGAGATCATCAGGTCTTCAAAATGTAGAATTTTAGTAGGGAGTTGGTTTAGATTTAGGGTTTCCTTCTGTAATCTTGTACAAGAGGTGCTTTGTGATCCCTTAAACTTCTGAAGTCTACATTAGATAAGGAATTTGTGCATCTCTAAGGTGGAAGGACTTATTTGTTCTTCTGAGAATCCTGAAAACCTTGCTCTTTTCAGGAGTAGCAAATGTATTTTCTTGATCTGTTTGAGAAGGAACTTCTTGATCCTGGACCCTGTGTCATCCTTTGTTTCCGTACTTTTCCTCTACTTCCTAAACTTGTTATTCTAGCTTTTACCTTCTCCATCAGCTACAAGATTTCAGTTCCAAGAGTCTGCTTCAGTTTCAATTAATTTCCTTTTCCAAGGATTTACTCTACTCTTGATTCCAGCCCTAGGTACATATATCTATCAAGGTTCCTAAGTTGCTCACTTTCTTCACTAGGTCTAGATGTTTGATTCTCAGGCTCATGTGAAGGAGGTGGAGACATGTGATAAGAAGGTTCAAATGATGGACCTTCTGTATCATGATATGAAGGTGATGGAATTTGAGGAGATGGTGGAAGAGTTGGTTGGGTGTCAGGAATGGTAAAGATGGGTGGAGATGATGTTGTTTCTACAGGTTGAATTGGAGGTGTTGTAGCTGTTGGTTGTACACTTGATGGTTGAGGAGGTGTTGATGAAGATTGTACAGGTTGAGTTAGTGTGGGAGGTGGTTGTGTTATAGATGGAGGAGTTGATGTTATAGGTGGTGGAGGAGATTGTGGTTGTGTTAGATGTACATGAGATGATGAGGGAGTTGGTACAGGGTGAGATGGTGTTGGAGCAGCACTTGGTTGAGGTTGACCTGCATCAATGGTTAGCATAGCAGGCAACAATGGTCTATGTATCCCTTGAAAACTTCTTTTCATATTTCCAAAAATCTTTTTGGTTAACAATACAGGCACAAAGAGGTTTTTGTTTTCAGTTTGTACATTCAAAATCATTTGAAGAAAACGAGGGTACATTAAAAACTTTGATTTGCTTTTTAAATTTGAGATCATTCCATCAAAGATAAGTTTTGAAAAGTTAAAGTCTCTTCCAGTGGAAAGACAGATCAAAGCAGTGGCAATGTTGCTACCAAACTGATCCCATCCTCCACTTTTGGAGCTTATACAATGAAGAATGTGATGGATTAAAAATCTCCATATGCTTCAGTGGATGATCCTGCACAATCAAAAAGAGATTAGTTTCTCTTTGGGACCCAGGCCTTCACAGGCTTGGGTCTGCCTTGTGGACCTCTAGAAACATTAACATTTGAATCAGGGGTTGGTCCACAATTGGTATTGGAGAGTGGTATTGCTTGTCTCCAAACACAACCTGCTGAGGTCTTAACAGCAGTGCCCATTTTGCCCTTAACAGCATATTTATTTGACTCATGTGCTATTTTCCTTGATCTTGGTCTATTTATAGGTGAACTTTGTTTTGAAAAACATTTATTTTGATTGTTAAAATTCACCTGAGAAGGTTTAGGGCTTGGTTTGTTGGTCACAGGTCTGTTCACTCTAGCAGTATTAATATACACACAACCAGAATTAATATATCTCTTGCCAGTATTAACCCTAGAAGCAACAGACTTAATTTTAGTAACAGACTTAACATGCACACTGTCAGAATTAACATTTTCATGACCAGAATTAACATTTACTCTACCAGGATTAACATTTACCCTACCAAAAGGATGAAAGAGAAATTACTTTATCCCTATATAAGTACTCTATCAGCGTTTTAGGCGGCTAAAATATCTTCAACGGTTATGTTTGAATAAAATAAAATAATTTTATTTCAAACAGTATTAAGTGAAAGCTACCAGACTTAAAACTTGTACTACCAGACTTAAAATAGTCAACCAGTATTAATAGTAACTCATCAGACTTAACATATTTTCAACCAGTTTTAATAAAATTTACAGCAAGTAGACCACAACATCATTACTTACAACATATTGCTTCCAATAGCAAGTGGACACCTGGCATTTTCTTTTACATGCAAGTTGATCTTGCATCACTCTTTTCAACACCAAGTAGTACCTGCAAAGTTAGTCTAAACAAGAAAGACAATTCTAATCTAACTTATACTAAGCAGAATTAACCTAAGATAACTACCAGACTTAATGCTTAACTACCAGAATTAAGTGATTACCAGTTTTAACTTTTACACTAGCAGACTTAATACTATGCTACCAGTATTAAGTTACTATGTTACCAGAACTAACCCACTTATATTTATACTACCTAGATTAATTCTAACTAATACTACCAGGATTAATTTTAAACTTAGAGCTACCAGTATTAAGTCTAATTTAGACAGAACTTAATAATACATTATAAAATTTACACTTTTTCCTCCCCTTAAATGTAGCTTATGGGTTGATCATACCAATGCTAACTACCAAGTAATTGAACCGGGGTCCATCAAATGGTTTGGTTTAACAAGTCTGCTACATTTAAGTCTGTGTGATTTTCTCCACACTATGATTCTTCTTCATAACAATCTCTGATGAATGGTGTCGAATCGCAATGTGTTTGGTCTTGGAATGATAGACAGGGTTTTTTCACCAATGCAGATTGTGCTTTCAGTATCAATGTGGATTTGGTATTCATGGATGTTGAAACCATAGTCCTACAATTGATTTTGACCCACAAATACACTTGTCACAGCAATGTGCAGGCAGCCTACATATCTCAGCTTTCAGTTGTTGACTGTGGCTACATAGTCTGTTTCTTGCTTGCCATGAGTAGTCTTTGCCAAGAAAATTGACAACCACCTGTTTGTGGATTTCCTGTCAGGTTGGAACCACATAGTTCCTATCAGAGATTGCTTACAAATCAAGGGAGAGTCCCTAGGATACCATACCCCAAGTTGGGTTTGCCCTTGAGATATTTGAAGATCCTCTTGAAGCATTGAGATGAGATGTCTTTGGAGGTTACCTGAAAACTGTGAACCAAACACATTAATGCATACTAATATCAGGTTCTTGAAAGCAGTTAAGTACCATGAGTGAACCTATCATAGATCTATAAAAGGTGTTTTGTTTGTATACATTTCATCAAAAAAGCGTCCTCATCCTTTGTCAAAGGCAACTTGGTCTCCATAGGAGTGATAGCAGCTTTGACATTCACAAGATCAAACTTCTTGAGCATGTCAGCTACATACTTGTCCTGAGATATGAAGATGCCGTCCTTGTTCTGTTTGACTTGAAGACCTAAGAAGAATGTAAGTTCACCCTTGGAGCTCCATTTGAAATCGGCTTTGCATCAATAGCTTCGAAGTCAGCACTCCCAAGAATTGTTGGTAGACCCCAAAAATGATATCATCAACATCACTTGAACAACATGATATCCTTTTTGTTTCTTCTTTGAATAAAGTCTTGTCATTGGCCCCTCTTGTATCCATGCTTCTCTAGGAATGATGACAAAGTAGATTTACCAACTCTAGGAGCTTGGTGCAAGCATACAAAAAGCTTTGACCACCTTGTACAACCTTTGTAGGATGATCAGATCAACAAAACAGGATGTTGTGAGACATAACCTCTTCATCAATAGTGCCATACAGAAATGCACTTTTAACATCCATTTGATAGACTATGAACCCCATAAATGAGGCAAAGGCCAAAAACAACCTGATAGCTTCAATTCTTGCTACAGGTGCAAAAACCTCATCATAGTCAATCCCTTCTTCTTGTCTATGACCTTGAGCCACTAGCCGTGCTTTGTTTCTGACAACTACTCCTCTTCTCATCCTTCTTGTTTCCTGTTAACCATTTAGTACCTATCACCTTGCACCATTGGGTTATTCAACTAAATAAACCATACTTGTTGAAGCTTGAACTTGAAACAGTTCTTCTTGACATAGCTTTAACCCAGCTTCATCTTCAGGGCTTCTGTCACTCTCTTGTTCAAACTGAGATAGAAAGCAAGCAAAAAGACAGTGTTGTTGATCTTTATGATTGCTTCTTTGGTGAGCTTGTATGTAGCTCACTAGAGCATGAGCCTCAGTGATTTTCTTGAGAGAACTTCTAGTCTGAACAGGTGTATTGGGATCTCCAAGGATTTGACTTTGAGGATGAGCATTGTGAATCCTTAGAGTGGGGTTGGCTAAGACATCTACCTCATCAGGAAGATTGTTGAAATCAGTAATAACCCTCATCATCTTAGAAGCTTGTTCAAATACCTTCACTTGATTTATCATAAATTCCTCATTTCAGGGAATCTCATTATTTCATCATCAGAGAAGGACCTCTTTACATTATGGAGCATAGGGAGGGAGAAGATTTCTATATGAACAGGTGGAAACTTGCTCATTACCAGTATTAAGATTACCACTACCAGTATTAACAGGATTAGTACTGGTAGGTGTTTTTGTAGGTACTGGTCCTAAGTGCTTCAAAGCAAGTGCATCAAGCTCTTTTCTAAAGACCATAATGTCATCAGCAGACTTGGATATTGGAGTAGAAGATGGCTCCTTTGAGGAGTGACTCTTCTTTGTAGCATTGTGTTCAGAACCAGCTGCTTTTCTAGAAGTAGAAGAAACCACAAGGAGTTCTTCAGCCTCTTCAGTCTGCACATCAATGTCAATGACCTCTTTTGAACCTGCAGGGTTAGCTTGATTTTGCAAAGATACAGGTATATAGTTCATAGAGTCTGTAAGATAGTCTAAGTCAAACATCCACCTATGGCCTAATCCCTGCACATTGGGTTTTTCCTAGAAAGTTGACATGAAGATTTACTTCCACTATCTTGGTAGATAAGTTATAAACCTAAAAGGCTTTACTGTTCACAGAGTCACAACAGAAACCTCCATCAGACTTTCCATCAACTTTCCTAGTGGGCTAAGGTATTGAGAATTGTCACATGGCACTCCAAATGGTTTTATGTAGCTTAAGGGAATTGGTTTGTGGCCAAACAAGAGCTCATTAGGTGTTTTGTTCTGAGGCTTGGTTCACCCTTACCTTGTGCTACTGTACGTATAGCAGCAGTATGACTGTTCTGCCCAAAAAGTGGTAGGCAAGAGTGAGTTCAGCTAGCTTAGTCCTAGCAGCTCTATATGGGTCCTATCATTCTCTCAGACAACCCATTTTGCTGCAGGTTCTTGCATTACCTAAACTCCTGTTTTAAATACCCTTTTCCCACAGAACTCAAGCATAAACCCGGTTTTAATTCTGTCCCCATTATTGATCTAATGATTTTTAACTTTTTGATTAAGATGGTTTTCTTATCTGTTCTTACAAATATTCTTTAAGGATGTCATAGTATCATCCTTTTTGGCTAGAAAGGAACACCCAACAAAACTGGATATTAGCGCATCAGAAATCATAGACAATACTTGCATGGTTGTAAACTTCTCACAGATGATGGGTCCAAATAAATCCATATGCACAGGTATGTATTGGGTGGGTTCACATATCTATCAATCTAGGTAACAGGAGGCCTTGATGTTGCTTTCCCTTCTGGAAAGGCAACACAAGTGTGGTCATTTTTGATCTCTTGTAGGTTACCCTCTAACTGATTATCCTTTTACAAGTTTATTTACTGTTTTTATAAATTAGGTAACTCCTAACCTCCTGTGCCAATTTCGCTTCATTAGAATGTGGACATTTTGCTAATCAAACAAGGTGTATCCTTGTGAAGAATTCAACATTTTTTCATATCAAAAAGTATACATGTTGTGTTGCCTAGGACTTTAAGAAGTACTGATTTTTCATCAGGCATCTGAAGTCAGAGGACACAATCAAAACATTCTTTTTCAGTAAAAAGTACATTTAGCTTTTTGTCACATATCTGAGATATGGAGAATAAGTTAAAATGTCCAAGTTCTTTCACAAATGCCACATCATCAAAAACTAAATTTCCTAATCTAATAGTACCTTTACCACTGATACTTCCTTTACTTCCTCCAAAAGTAACAGATCCCACTTTGAGAGTCTTGATAATCTTCAAGATGGGCCCTGTTACAGTCATGTGCCCAGAACATCCACTATCAAAAATACCTCTATGCTCCATATGCTTCAGTGGATGATCCTGCACACACAAAAAGAGATTAGTTTCTCTTTGGGACCCAGGCCTTCATAGGCTTGGGTCTGCCTTGTGGACCTTGATAAACTTGAACATATGAATCAGGGATTTGTCCACTATTGGTATTGGAGAGTGGCTTGTTTTTCTCCAAAAACAGATAACCTGTGAGGTCTTAACAGCAGTACCCATTTTGCCCTTAACAGCATATATATTTGACTTGTATGCTGTATTCCTTGAGAAGGGTCTATTTACAGGTGAACTTTGTTTTGTAAAACACTTATTTTGACTGTTAAACTTCACCTGAGAAGGTTTAGGGCTTGGTTTGTTGGATACTGGTCTGTTCACTCTAGCAGTATTAATATGGTCACAACCAGAATTAAAATATCTCTTGCCAGTATTAACCTTAGAAGCAGCAGACTTAATTTGAGCAACAGAATTAACATACACACTACCAGAATTAACATGTTGCTTGCCAGTATTAAATCTAGAAGTACCAGACTTAACTTGAGTACCAGCATTAACATGCACACTAGCAGAATTAACATTTCCATTACCAGTATTAACATTTACCCTACCAGTTTTAATAGTATTGCTAGCAGTACTAAGGTTGGGTCTAACATTTACAGGTCTGGGATTGAACTGATTTGCTTTATTCACTCTGTTAGTGTTATTCCAGGCTGGTGTAGCTTGCCTATCATTAGTATGAACCACCCTTTTGCTCTTAAGAGCAGCTTCTCTTGCCATCTTTTTCTCATAATAGTCACAATTCTTAATCAAGTGACTAAGACTTCCACACACAAAACATGGTTTCCTTTCAAAAGAGTATCCTGCACCTAAGTCCCTTTGCATTCTTTGATTCCAATTCTGTCTATTATTTAAAGGAATAGGTGAGGAAGTCACTGGTGTCCTAATTGGTTGCCTAGGAGGTTTTACATGCTGTGCACAACTAGGGTCAACTGTCTGTGTGGTTTTGGGCACTGTTGGTTGAGTCTTTTGGGTGGCAATGGTATGGACAAGGTCATCATTGTCTGAATGATCAGTTACAGTTCCTAGCTCCCCTTCACTGTCATTGGATTGACAGGTTGAGTAATGAGTGGAACTAGCATCAGACACAGCTCCAAGCTCCTCATTTCTGTCATTAGATGGGCAGATTGAGAAAACAATGGAACTAGCATTAGACACTGTAGGACTAGGAGTTTGAGGTTGAGGTCTATATTTGCCATACTCATACAGAGAATCATCTATGTCCTCCTGTTCCCTAGGGGTATAATCACCACTAAGAGGATGGGGGACACCTTTATATTCTACTTGTTTGAATCTGCTGTATCATACGACCCGGGAATATCTCTTCCGGAATCTTTTTATTATTGATTCTTATATATTTTATATATATACTATCAACGAATCAACCTCAGCATTTGATTTGATGCCATACCCTAAACCCATCTTAACTGTTGAGCTCATCCCACATTCAACTAGCTTCCAAAGATTTTTAGAGGATGCAAACCAAGAATCAACAATTTTTTGTAAAGCATCTTTATCTTTGACAGCTTTCATTCCTATTCTTCTATACTTTTTCAACTTTTCATCTTTTTCAAAAATTTGATTAGCTTGAAAATGTAATTTTTCATTTAAGGAAAGTTGCTGTTTGTGGGAGGCTTTAAGCTGAGATTCTAATTTCTTAACAGCTAGCTTATGGGCAGTTAAAGAAGCTTCTTGGTCACCAAATTCAGATTGCAATTCATCATACTTAGCTTTAAGAGCATTAAATGAATCTAAACACAGTTTTGAGCACATTGATACCTCATTATTCACAGTGAAAGCCATTAGAGCATGATTGAGTTCCTCATCTGTAGTCTGCTCTACCCAATTGATTTGACCTTCATCAATGGTCATCAAGGCTTCTTTTTCAGTTCTCACTGGCTTGAAATCTTGACCTCTATTTGCTTCCTGCCTGCTTCCATCTTTTGTACCTTTAAACTTGCACTCCCTAGCAAAATGCCCAGTATTGTGACAATTGAAACACTCAACTTTTCTCTTATCAAATGCCACATGCATTTTTCCATCCACTCTTGGCCTTCTACCTGTCTTCTTGTAGAACTTCTTTATCTTGATGGCAGTCATAGCAATCTGCCAATTTATATCCATCTCTTCCAAATCCAGATCATCAATTTGATCTAGGTCTTCATGTATCAAATCCACATCATCAGCATTTGTGGCTAGAAAAGAATGGATAACTTCATCAGCAAGACCAGGAGTAGCAGTTGGTGTTGCTTTGGAAGAGGAAGTGGTATAAGAACTATAACTTCCTGAGTTGTGACTTGGCTTATGCTTGCTTGATGAGGCTTTAGCTTGTGATAGAAAAGCCACATTATCAGATGTGAGAGAAGAAGATGATGTCTTTTGAATGTCTTGTTCAAAGACACTCAGATTATTGTATAAATCATCTATTGACAGTGTGTCAATATTCTTCTTCGTTCTCATTGTCATAGCTAAACTGTCCCACGCAGGAGGAAGGGACCTCAAGAACTTGTGATTTGCATCTTCATCTGACACACTAGCACCAAGGGCATCCAACTGTGATAGTAGTTTTTGAAACCTATCATACCCTTTCTCCAAGCTTTCCTTAGAAGAGATAGTAAATGCCTCAAACTGTTGTTTTAAAACAGCTTTTTGCATTTTCTTCGAGTTCGCATTACCACCAAACCTTGTCTTGATGGCTGCCCAGATCTCTTTGGCATCATCCATGCCATGAAAACGTCTGAGATGATCTTTTGGAACAGCCATTAGCAACAGAGTTCTCGCTTTCCTTTCTTTCTCATCAGCAAACTGTTCTTCCTGTGTGGTTGGAGGAAGAACCCTGTATACACCATCCTTACCTTTGGTGACTCGCTTCTTTGAGTTCCCATTCTGAATCACTTTCCACACCTCATTATCTATATACTCAAGATAATGTTCCATCTCCATCGCCCACGTATCATAATCATCTTTTTGAAGAACGGGCAGTTTGATGTTTGAAAGTGTATTTGTGGTGATAATTTGTGGTGGTTTAGCAGGAGCATCTCCTTTGTTGGATGCTGGTTGTGATCCAGCCAAAGATGCATCATCATGAAGAGAAAGTTCCTCATCATCATGAAGAGAAAAATCATCGTGTGCAGACATGATTATTTGGTGGACTAAAAGGTTTTGATCTATGTTCAATCTTGTGTAAAGTCCCCTTGGTGGCTCTGATACCACTTGTAGGTCCTTATCAACAGGATCTAAATGAGCCTTACACGACTTATAGTCCTTTAGATAAATCCAAAGAAACTATGAGAGACGATAACAGAGAATATAAATATTGACGCGGAATATCAATATCTATACCAAGATGAACACAAGAACAATATACTAAACTTGCTATTACTATTACTATTTGATTGTGAATGCTCAATCAACTCATATATGATTACAATACTATTCTACGTTCCTTTTATAAGATTAAGGAACCCTAAACGCGTTAAGAGATAATGCTTATCTCTTCCTAGAATAACGCTAAGAGATAACTATTACTATAATTACAACCAGACTTAACTATTTGACAAAGCAGTATTAACTTTAATACTGCCAGACCTAAGTTAGTGCTGGCAGACTTAACTTGCTCTACCAGACTTAACTTCTATACTAACAGTACTAACTATTACTCTATCAGTACTAACTTGAACTAACAGACTTAACTTTAATACTAACAGTATTAAGTCTGTTTACAATATTTTTCCTAACACATTAACAAAGTGTTCAAGATACTCTCCAACACATTCTTTTCGATATGCATGGCATTTAAATTGTGTTTTAGTGTAAGAAAAGACCAATACTCAAGCTAGTAAAAAAATAGATCGTTTAGTCCAGTTCAGCTCGACAAGAACATTCCGTTTTGTCTTCACACCCCCATACATCGGATGTTTACCCTTCACACGTGGGCAATCTAACAAGTTGAGCCATGATGTCATCCCGGTCAAATTTTCTAGGAAGATCTCCGTCTTCGATTTCACCATTGAAATCAAGTGGCCTCCTCTATTTATGGGGATTCTTTAAGAATCTTATGTGGCCAACATAAGCTATTTTACCTAACACATGCATAGATGGAGTGTCTTTATTACATCTAGGGCATGCCTTATAACCTTGCCCACTCCACCCAGACAAACTACTTCGAGCAGGAAAATCATTGATGGTCCGTAAAACCATCGCTCTCATATTGAACTTCAGGCATGTAGCAATGTCTATAGTCTTGACACCTGGCTTTGCCTATAAATCCTTTAGATCATCAATCAAAGGCCTCAAGTATACATCAATGTTCTTGCCCGGGGATTTAGGGCCAGGAATTAACAACGTCACCATGAAAGAACTCTCTTTCATACATAACCACGGAGGCAGATTGTATGTTGTCAGTATCACCGGCCACATGCTGTAAGATTGACTAAGGTTGCCAAACGGATTGAAACCATCAGCAGCCAACCCTAATCGAACATTTCTTGGTTCTTTTGCAAAATCCGGATACTTGGTGTCAAAATTCTTCCATGCTCTACCATCAACCGGGTGTTGCATCATGCTCCGTACACTTTCCAGTAGCATGCCAAGTTATTTCCTTTGCAGTGTGACTAGACTTATACAAACGTTGTAGTCTAGGAATGATCGGAAAGTAATGCAACACCTTCTTAGAAACTTTCTTCCCCGGTGTGTTACTGTCTTTCCATCTACTCGTGTTACACACCGAACAGAACTGCTTATCTTTGTGATCTTTGCCTCGAAATAAGGAGCAATCATTTACACAAGCATGTATCGACTCGTACCCTGACCCGATCATTTTAAATGTCTTCTTTATTGCATAGTATGATGGTGGGAGCTTGTATCCTTTAGTGGTGGGAAATACATTTTGGAAAAACTCTAGCATTTTATTGAATATAGAATCAATCAATTTACCTTTAACCTTAAAATAGGTAAACTTTGCCATAAAGTCTAATCGAGTCACATAGTCACAACCTAGGTACAGCTCCTCGTTGGCACTCGCATATAACCCTTCAAACTCATTATGTATAGCTTGAGTCGGTTCGTTACTTGTCTCACCTATATCTCCTTGAGTTGGCTCATTTTGTTCATTATTCAGAGGAATGTAGCTAAGATTATTAAGGCACGCTGTCATGTCACTCATCATCTGAGGTTGTGTTGTGTTATGTATTACTGGCGGAAGAACATTCGGTTCACCGTGGCTAGTCCATGTTTTATAACTTGGGTCCCACCCATTATTCGTAATGTGGGGGATGGAAACCCAAGATACATTACGACAAGACTTACATGGACATTTTACATTTCTGGAACTATTCACTAAAGGCTTGCAATGCTTGACGAATTTTTTAAGACCGGTAAAAAATGCTTTTTCATGACGCCCTAAACAGGTCCAACTCTTATCAATTACCATAACTGCGTTTTAACGATACAATTAGTTATTATATGCACTTAATTAAACATATTCAAACGAGGAATACGAGATGTTTTGTTCACCTAGTGCAACTATGGAAGGCAATCCTAGCCCACTCTTTGAATAATTCGTCTCATATATGAATGCGTATAAACGATTTACTGTTTGAGGAAATTTCGGCAGCATTTCCCCTCAACTCCCCAAATATGTGTTTAAAGACATATTTGTAGGAGTAAAGGAGAAACACTATAGAAATCATCTCAAATAGTAAACCAGTTATACGCATTCATATCCTAAATGAGACAAAACATTCAAAAAGCAGTCCCAAACAGGGGACTTTCCAAAATTAATTTCTAATAAATTAATTTTGGACGGGTTTCTATAGGATGATTAAATTTAGACGGGGATTTTCCAAAATTAATCCCTAAAATCCTAAAACATTCCTAAAATATTCAATAAAATAAATACCAAAAACATACATTTATATCAAATAAGCTGTTTAAAAGCAGCCTATTCTCATCACCAAATGAAGCTTATTCCTAAAAAGAGTGTTTGGATTTGCATTTTACAGTGTCAAGGAGTGTTTGGATTTGCATTTTACACAAAGTAATAACTATAAACGTTCCCTGACGACATGTCCCCGGGGATACCAAAAGGATAAAAAAATTAGAACATACCTTCGGCTGTGGACTCGGCTCGTTCTTGCCCCTCGGCTCAGTCTCGACTCGTTTTCGCCCTCAGCTCGATCTCAGCCGCCGCGTCTAAACTGCCCAAAAAAATTACAAATCTAAAATAAAATTCGTATGCTCAAAATTACAATCAAACCTTAATTATCAGATTGTAATTAACATAATTAAAAAACTAAAATTAAACATCACCACCTATTAGAGGGTTAGAATAAGAAATAAAAGAATTATCATTTGAAGGGTTAAGGGAATAATTATAGTTTAGAGGATGAGGAGGATTTCGTGTGCTCGTGTGCGCGTGAGTGGCGGTGTCGAGTGGTGGTGGGTACGGTGGTGAGAGGTGGTGGTGGGTGAGCTGTGGTGGTGAGATGTAGTGGTGGTGCTGCAGCAAACAATCGCCGGTGCTAGAGTAGTTTTTGTGTTTTGCGTTTTTTTACAAAGTGTTTACTCAGATCTATTTTGGTGACTTTTTAAATCCCCGGCGACATTTCCCGGCGACAAGTCGCCGGGGAATGTGTTTTAATAAAAAAAATTGTCGTTTCCAAATATGGCGCGTTACTGAAAATTTTCGACGTTCGTTGCAGTAACAAACCCCGGCGACATGTCGCTGGGAATGTTTTTTAATAAAAGAATTTTATACAGTTTTTTAATAATTATTATTTAAAAGATATATTTATATAATTATGTTATTTATAAATAATAATTTTAAACAATAATTATATATTTTATAAAATATATAATTATTATTTATATAATTATATTTTATAAAATAAATAATTATTTTTTATAAAATATATAATTATATAAATACTAGTTAAAAAAACATTCCGGTTTCTCGGTGCGTTCCGGTCCGGTCGGTTTGGTTTCTCGGTCCGGTCCGATCGATTCGGTTTCTCGGTTCAGTCCGGTCTACTCGGTTTGGTTTCTCGGTTTAGTCTGGTATGTACATTAGATGTTCAATGGATGAGTCAATGTGTTATCGTTGTACATTAGATGTTCAACGGATGAGTCTATATGTTATCGTTGTACATTAGATGTTCAACGGATAAGTCGATGTGTTATCGTTGTACATTAGATGTTCAACGGATGAGTCGATATGTTATCGTTGTACATTAGATGTTCAACGAATGAGTCGATATGTTATCCTTGTACATTAGATGTTTAACGAATGAGTCGATATGTTATCGTTGTATATTAGATGTTCGACGGATGAGTCGATGTGTTATCGTTGTACATTAGATGTTCAACGGACGAGTCGATATGTTATCCTAGTACATTAGAGGTTTAACGGATGAGTCAATGTGTTATCGTTGTACATTAGATGTTCAACGGATGAGTCGATGTGTTATCGTTGTACATTAGATGTTCAACGGATGAGTTTATATGTTATCGTTGTACATTAAATGTTCAACGGATGAGTAGATATGTTATCATTGTACATTAGATGTTTAACGGACGAGTCAATGTGTTATCGTTGTACATTAGATGTTCAACGGATGAGTCGATGTGGTATCGTTGTACATTAGATGTTCAACGGATGAGTCGATATGTTATCGTTATATACATTAGATGTTCAACGGATGAGTCGATATTTTATCGTTGTACATTAGATGTTCAGCGGATGAGTCAATATTTTATCATTGTATATTAGATTTTTAACGGATGAGTCGATATGTTATCGTTGTATATTAGATGTATAACGGACGAGTCGATGTGTTAACATTGTACATTAGATGTTCACCGGATGAGTCGATATGTTATTGGTATGTGCTTAATTACACATACCTTTTTCCATTAAAAACGGACTAAAATGACCAAAAACAGACAAAAACTGCCAAAGATATGTTTGTTTTGCATTTGTGTTGTGCAGGAAACGGATATTCACAAAAGGACGAAAAACAAAGCCAAAAACGACAAAACTGGGCACGGAATGGAATAGTGTGAAAAGACGAAGCCAAATCAAAGCCAAAAAGTCAACCAAGTCAAAAAGTCAACAGGAAAGTCAAACAGTCAAAGTCAAAGTCAACCCCGACAAAGTCAAAGTCAAGAGGAAGTCAAAATCAGAAGAAATATAACTTAAGGGACCAAAAATGTCAAATCCCTAAGTGATTTACAAAAAGAAAAAGACTACAAGGGCTGATTTTGCAATTTACTTGAAATAACAAGTGAGGGGGCATTCCTGCCAATGTCCCAAACTTGTTTTACCAAAGGGACTATGTTTGCAATAAGAGTTATAAGGTTGAGGGGGCATTTCTGCCAAACCCTCAACCTTATATCACCACAAGGACCAACATTGACGTTATTTGATGTCATCAAATATCCCCCCACTTGAATCCTACTTGTCCTCAAGTAGCCTTTAGAAATTTATGAAAATGTATCCCAAACATTTTTCATTAAGACGATTTATTTGATCAATTATCTGGTACACAACCAAACACTCACGAAATAGGTAGATTAAAAATACTCAAATCACTCGCTAATCAATGTGGTAACATGTAACTAATTCGCTCATTGCTCAGTCGTGACGATATTCTATCTAGGCTTGATAAGGATACACATCCCACCACTACCGCTGTAACACCCCCAAATTGGGTCCCAGCGGAATAAGGGTCCGGGGCGTGTTACTTACAAGTCAATAGCACAAGATATATAAGACGACACAAAAAGATGTTTAAAATGATACATTTTTTGGTTAATGAAAGACTTAATACAAAAGCATGTAGCTTACCTGTTCATTGTTGAATATTACAAAAGTTATAAACAATAAATTTCCCTGAATATGATGGCACCTAAATCTTTAAGCGTGCAATCCAAAATGTAACCCAATGCTCCCTGGCATCCCAAGCCTATTGACCCCCTGAAAACATTGACTTAAAAACATCAACAAATGTTGGTGAATTCATAGGTTTGATAAATCATAATATGCAGGACCGCAAGACTTTTCCCGTGATAATGCAACACATGCAGGCATCACAAAACTAGATTACATTTTCCTAAGCTCATGACACTGAAGCTCGACGATCTTTCTTGCAATTAAACTATATATTGCAATTTCTGCCCGATTAGATGTTCAACCCGAAAACATCCCAAATTCGACATGCTATACGTTTCGTGACATATATGTGATAGCTAATCACCCGAACGGAGTCGTTTCCCCAAATAGATCTATTCATAACATTCGCGCTCACATAATGTAATTAACAACTACATCTATGCAATTGACAGTTCATGATAAGGGGCTCAACTTGGGTTATCGCTACTTAGGCAAACATGTAATCAATACTTGCGTCCAATTTATAAAACAAAGCATGTTTCCACCCCATAATTATAAATCATTGAAATCATAAAAATGTGGGGCTATGAACTCACCTTGAGTTCTGATAATCCAAATATCGCAGATAAAGCGTCACGTAAAAGATCGAATGCAACCTAAATTATCATAGGTCGTATAAGTACCGAGTACTTGAATATAATCTTATAGTTGTTACATCGTACTATCGTTCGGGCTATCATAATCTAAGAGGTCATGACATGACGTTCGAGGAGTTAGGACACTTTAAATCGTAAATCCAACAACTCGTCGATACGCCATCCGAAGAGGCCTCATTATGAAACTCCCTAGTAATATAGCCTTTGATAACCATATCATCTATATCGTCTTTAATCACCATGCTAAATGTTTGAGTGAAAAACATATTTAAACTAATTTGTAAAACATTTATAAAAAATTTGGAATAATGTAATTATAGTTATTCCTACTGGTAGGTTTGTTACCTACTGGAGTGTTAGTTACTACTGTAGTGTATTAGTTATTTTCTAAGTCTGACCCCACTATGAAAAGCCCACTAAATCACATTTTCATGACTCGGGTTCTAAAGAAAATTTATGCGAAACGATATTTTGAACAACTTTCTAGTTCTGTCTGAGACCCGAAACTCGACCGAAATGGGCAAAAAAGTACTCGCATCAGATCTGATGCAGTGTATTAATTACCAAAAAGCCAGATTTTGCCTCCGTCTTACGACCCGTTATCACTCGCTTTTAGGCTTAAAGAACCTCGCGAGGAAGTAAAACATCATTCTGAGCAACTTTCGTGTTTCGCCGGAAGGCTGAAACGGACTCGAAAGTGCTCAACTCGAGCTTTTAAATTCCTGACAGCAAGCGCCATGTATACAAGTGCTGAAATTAAATGTTTAAAATATATATCTCGTTTTCGCCGTAACTTTTTCGTTATTAAGAGTTAGAAGCTCTACCTTATATCGAAACAATCGTCTTGGATAGCTCTATCATATTTCACAGCCTGAATTCAGATTTTATGAAAACTCGATCCTCGTTTGGCGTGCCAAACTTTCTGCTCATTTATATTGCTTTCAAAACACGCTCAAAACTCATTTTTACATGTTTAAAAGTCCTAATGGTGATTTAAGCTACAATAGAACTAACATATGCATAAAATGAATATTGAAAGAACATAAAGGGTTCTAGATGACCTTATGGTGTGTGATGATGATGATAATCAAGTGCTAAAACCAAAGTTTGCAAGATGAAACCCTAGATTAGGTTTAGAAAAACCCTAATCTTTCCTTTCTTGATTAATACTTGAAAAAGGTTAGCCAATGCTTGGGATCACCTTAGAATATCTTAGGATAGATGTATATAGGAGTGTATAGGTTGAATAAAATTTTGTATGGGTTTGTGTGGGAGAGTGTTGTATGCCGTAGCATATAGAGAGACAAAGGGAGAGGTTTTGTGAATTTTTACCAAGTGTTTAAGCATGTATGATTTCTCTCATCACTAGATACATGTATATAAGGTGCAAGACTTAGTCAAGGAGACAAGGTAAGGTCTTAGGGATGGTCTTGGTCATGGTCTTGGTCAAAGAGACAAGGCATGGGCTAGGTTTAAATGAAGAGGTATGGTACAAGACCAAGTTGTAAGATTTCTTTCATATTTCTTGTATAACTTTGTATACATTGCAAGAATTTCGGCAATAAGAAGATGTTTGTGATGTTGATGAGTAATTTTTATGTATTGGGTATAAAAGTGGGTATTTGTTGAAGCGTAGAAAAGTTTTGGTGGTTCCGGGAGTGCCTAAACGCAATTTATCGCGAAACGTATACACTTTACGTATCCGATAAAAATAAAATGAACAAAGTTAATAATTATTCTCAAAATAATTATATAAACCTTGCTTGATGTAAACATTTAATTGCTTGATGCCCGTTTACATTGAACGCTAATTTTTAGCTTACGCGATTTAGCTTAACATTTATGATTTAAAGCAAATGCGTACAATACAAAAGGTACATTGCGGATTTATCGACGTCGTCAATGACTTGAAAACACAGGGTGTTATAGACTTCCCCCGTTAAACGAGCCTTGTCCTCAAGGCTCACGATGCAGCACTTGACGACGGTGTGGTCTTGATGAAGAGGTGTGGGTATTTCTTCTTGAATTGGTCTTCACGTTCCCACGTGTGTTGGCTTCGGTGGGAACCAGCAGCCGGAGAGGAAGGGGAGGGAAAACGCGCGAGAGGGGGCGATGCTAGTTTAGAATGACGGAGGTAGACCGGGTTTAACGAGGGAAGCTTTTTGAAGCTCACAAGAAAACTCTGCCGGAAAAGTTTTCCGGCGGCGACGCCATGGTGGCCGGCGGTGGCAGGGTGGCCGGCTGTGGGGGAGGGCTGCCGGAATTCATGGGGAGGGAGAGAGTATATAAATGTGTGTGTAAATTTTAGAGAAATGTGAAATGAAAGTTTATAAAACTTTTATATTTTATAAAAAAAAGTTTTAAAATTATTTGTGACAATGTTAAAAACTTTGAGGGGAATTATATAAATTTTTCACAGGACAAAGGTGTAACATTTGGGGAAACTTTATAGAATATTGGGGGTACCGGAACTCGTTGAATGACTTAAATCGGATTATTAGCAACGCGAAACTTGCGCCAATTGGTTTTTCCAAATCTATTTTTTATGATAAAAATAGTATTTATTTGTATAGTATTTCATAAATATTTTCATATAATTTATAAAATATCGTTATTTATTATGAACTGGTTACGTCTTGAGTGATATCAATAAAAATGATATCACTCGAATATTGCGTTTTCCAAAACTCTTTTAATTAAAATGATATGTAATTCTTATTAAATATTTTTATTATTTTAATAAAACCGTATAATAAATATACATTTAATTATTTTCCCCGCTTCAAAATTTTGCGAGGGCATTTTCAGTCACCTTCAGACTGTTTCGGGTCTCGGTCCAAAACTAAAAAGTTTGTCAGGAATGTCGTTTTACATTAAATTGCTTGTCCGAATAAAGAAAACGTAGATTTTAGCCTAGCTCGTTTTTGGATAAGTCAACCTAGGGAATAACAAATATCTTCCTTTTATATTATTCCGAAAATTCCTCGGCATGTTACAAAAGTTTGAGTTTTAAAAGCATGGGTCAGTACTAGAACACTTAGGAAGCACCAGCATTCGGCCTCACATCCATTCTATAATAGAATTGGAAATTTATGGTAATTTTCCGTAAGGAGTAGAATTGCAGTCAACTTACTGTTTTAGACTCCGGTTTAGTGTAAAAAATCGCATTTCCGTGGCGATTGGTAACTGGCGTAATGGAATTGGCTAAAAGTTTTTGAAAACTATACTTCAAGAGTGATTATCTAGGAAATGAAACCAAGTTTTTTGTACCATTTAAATTATATTAGAAAGAAACAATTCCATAAACAAGAGTCAATTCCTAGAATCAGTTTTTACGTCTTGGCATAAAAAATTGTAGAGGCGATATATAACCATATTTACAAATTAGAATTAGTTGGCGAAACTTAGTAATGTTTTTAGACACCATATAAGAGCAGGTCACACTCCAATTGGGGAGCAAAAATACCTTAGTTAAGTCTAGGTGCAATGTTGTGCATATCTTAGGAACATATCCTATACTCGTCAAAAATTTCTTACGTGTTGTTTTACTATAAATCTTATACTAATACGCGTCACATATTATTAGGTGGTGCGTAAGTGTTTTTCTCCCGTCCAAGACTTATTATACTTCTGGTCTCTTTGATATCTCGGTGAGTTCATAGCCTCTCCTTTATAACTTTAAATATTTTCTTAAACCCTGCGAGGGAGATACATGCTACTTTATCAAATTAAACACAAGTTGTTTTCCATGTATGTTGGACCCGAATATATACCATGATTGCATTAAGTGCCTCTTGTCAAAAGACCCCAATCGTGAACCGTCAACTACCTATGATAGGTAGCCGATGTTACAATTAATATATCAATGATCTTGACAACCCGGTTCGATGTTTGGGGATACGCCCGTTTTAGGGACCCCAATGTTTGAACATATTGTATTTGAGATTTTATTAGGTATATGACAAGATACCTAGCTTGGGGGTATTATTATTATTGTTTGTGATCATATGAAAAGATATATGCATGATCTAAAATGATCCATATTTCGTCCATGGGATCGGTGTCAACGAGTTTAATGCAATTTAACTGAAATGACTTGTATATCAACCAAGTTTCATCATTAAATCAATATTTAATGAGCTTGTGTCTAATTATTCATTAAACTCTATGATTTCACTCAACGTTTCCCATGACTTTTTAGCATGTTTATATCTCAAGGTAATAGGATAAGGAACTTCTGGAGTAACTCGAGGAGGAGCTAGCCCTATATATTTTGTTGACAGTTTTAGTGTTCCATTCCCTCCGAAATAACATTTGCTTAATTTTATGGTTTTAAAAACTTGCAACTTGGATTTGGTAATGTTTTGTGTGGGACAATGTTTTAGTACTCTGATTTTCATGAATGGAACAATGTTGTAAACGTCTCTTTTGAGTCGTTCTTTATTTACTTATGTTTTTGTGCTATGAATTAACACCCAACTATTGGCCCCGAACCATTGGTCCTGCTGCGTGATAAATTTGGGGGTGTTAAATGCCCTGACTCCTCAAACGATACTACATTGTCTCTGGATTATGATAGCCCGAACAGTGATACAATTTTTCCATAAATTAATAAATCAAAGTAATACGTTAAACTTTATGAAGTTTTAAAACATAAACCATCACACTAAGACTTGACATATTACCTCAGGTTGCGTGACGGGGCCATTACTTTCACTTGATATACTTTTGCCATCAATCAAATTTGTTCCCTGTTAATGTGAGTTCATACGTCCTCACAATTTAAAATCTTCTAATGTTTTCATAACCCGCGGAGGGGGATAACATGCAATAAACCTGATACAGTGTTTTTCCAACGTATGCTATCCAGAAATATTATTTGCCTAAGTCTTACTTTCTGCATTAAGACCCACATATCATGAACAGTTAATACTTTATTCGTAGTAATAGCGAATGCATAATGGATCTATTTGTGAACTGACCTCCCCGTTAGTGTACCTATACTTTCTGGTAACCAAACGCACTCCATTTGAATCACTATGCGGGTGTTTGGCAAAGGCACCCGTTGGGGCAACTTCTTGTGATTATTGATTATCTCAAGGTCTCGGTGTCATGAGCTTAGGGCAATAATACTGTTTTCTATAATAATTGTACTCATTGCAATTATTATACTTATGGGTGTATAACAACGTAACCCACTGTTTATGATGACTTGTATTCAAACTGTTTAACATAAACCTATGCTTTCCCACTCAACGAATGTGTTGTTCTTTTTAGTCATGTTTATCACAGTAATTGTACATCACATGGCTCGGGAATTGCACGGACTTAAGATGGCTAAAACTGTTATCATACAAAACTTTAAGTTTCTATAAGTTAGGAACCTTCTCTCTTTTGTAAACCTGATGAATAAATGAATGATAACTAAATTTTCCAAAAATGTATCTTTATGTGTCATTTTCTATGATTATGACTGTTGTACTATGAAGTAATACCCCAGATTTTCTTCCGCTGCTATATATGTCAAAATGGGGGTGTTAGACTTTTTCAAGAAGATGGGTCATCGGCCGGGCGATTTTAGAAAAATCTTGAATAAATCGACGATAGAACCCGACGTGACCTAAAAAACTTTGAATGCCTTTAACGGAAGTCAGATGAGGGAGTTTAGCTATAACATCAACTTTAGCTTTGTCGACCTCAATTTCGGACTTTGAAATCTTATGTCCTAGAACAATGCCTTCTTTTACCATAAAATGGCATTTCTCCCAATTTAGAACTAAATTAGTGTCTTCGCACCGTTTGAGTATTTTGTCTCAATGGGAGAGGCATGAGGAGAAAGAATCCCGAAGACCAAGAAATTGTCCATAAAGACCTCCATTGTTTCCTCGATCTTGTTGTGGAAAATGGCCATCATGCACCTTTGGAACGTGCCCGGAGCATTACATAAGCCGAAAGGCATGCGTTCCGGTAGGCAAACGTCCCATAAGGTCAAAGAATGTGTCTTCTCCTTGGTTTTTGCGTGTCAATAGATATTTGAAATATCTCGAGAAACCATCTAGAAAACAATAGTATTCGTTTCCTGCGAGTCTTTTAAGCATTTGGTCTATAAACGGTAACGAGAAATGATCTTTACGAGTGGCATCACTTAACTTTCGATAGTCAATGCATACATGCTATCCCGTAACTAATCGAGTAGGTATCAACTCATTATCTTCATTTTCAATTACGGTTATACCGCCCTTTTTGGGCACACAATGAACGGGGCTCACCCACGGGCTATCGGAGATAGGGTAAATCAATCCGGCATCAAGGAGTTTGATAACTTCCTTTTTGATAACCTCATAAATATGACGGGTAGTTTATCGGTACCCTTCAAAAATGCATACTCAAGATGATAAGGTAAATCCTTGAGCTTAAGCTCCGGAGGATCATCAATAGAAGATTTTACTGTTTTAAGTTCTTCAAGATTAAGTTCTTTTGGAGGGAGAGGAGATGATGGATCATCATTTAGTAACTTCTCAAGTAGAAGAAGGTATCCCTCTGAGTAAAGTGTTTTCTACAGCAAGTTCCTGAGTTGGAATATGAAGTCATTTGTAAGACAAGCTTCGATTTCTTCCAACATGAAGTCACCTTCCTCAAAAGGAGTGAGAGAGGGGGAAGAAGTAGAAAGGATAGGATCTAAAGACGGAGTGGGATTCCCACTTGTAGAACTATCCAATAATCCGAGCACTTCTGATCAACTCCACAATAAGACTACTCGATGAGACATCGATTAAACGCACTAACATACATTGTAGGATATTCAAAGTTTTTTGACAACTTAAAGGTTAAGGCTTCCATCATCAACTCGGAGAGTTAATCTTCGACCGGTAACAACAATCAAAGCATGTGACGTCCCTCAAAAGGTCCCTCTCGAGAATTTAGGTAACCAGAGGATGAGACAACAAATACAACGACAACAAGTCTAGGCCGGAAAATGGAACTTTCTACGTTTACAAAGACATCTGTCGCAATTCCGATCTGGACTAGTAGTCGATCGGATCTGCAAGTTCAGAATCCATTGCATAGGATTAAGATTCAGGGAGTAAGAGCTTCTTCCATATGGAAAGAGGCATCAAGTTGATGCTTGCACCAAGATCGGTCAAGGCTAAGCATTCAACTAACTTCGGAAAATCACATGGAATAAGAAACTTGCCGGGGTCTCCAAGTTTTTCGGGCAACTTTTTTAGGATAACCGCCAAACAATACCTCATTATTACCGTTTTTTTAGAGCAAAGTCAAACAATTTTTCTTTGTTATTAAAGTAGGGTTTTTAAAACATATGAAACAACTTTTGGCCATATATAGAAGAGCATCCCGCGAAAACTGAGCTCGAAATGTAATTCCCAAAAGAATTCGAAACAAATTTCAAGCCAGATTATCATCTTATTCACGAGCTTGCTTGTTAGCTCTGAAGGATAAGGTGTATATAAGGTTTAGGGCTAAGGAGCAACAACGGGCTCAACAATTGGAATTGAGTTTGGACAACCCAGGTTGGAGGTTTTCGGAACACGTTGCATCGTATACTTTTGGTCACCTCGGGTTTGCCGTTCCACCACTCGGGAAGAGGTGGAATTTGGAGGTCCCAACAAAGAGAATACACTTAGGGTGGGTGATTGCTTCAAGTCACCTCTCTGGTTAGCAACGGTATTTCAAGTAAGTGATCCCGAACCCGAAAAGAAGCATATTCATTTTAGAAAAAACTGCCCAACATATTCTAAGCTCATTGGTTTGATTGTGACCATTGAGATTTGTATTGAAGTTTTGCATTTCATTTCACAATTCAGTTATTCACATTATTTATTTGAATTTGCATAGCTTTCATATAACAACATTTTTATCTTGATTGTAGTTTGACAATTCATTTGAAGGAGCAACTTGAGTTTGCTGAATCGGAGCTTGATAATTCGGATTTCCTTGATTATTTCCTCAGTTTTGATTATAACCTTGATTGTACCGGGTTTGATTATTTTGCACATTCGGTTGAGCAAAACCCGGTGGTCAAATTTGGTTAGCTACACTCTGAGACGGTATCCGTATTATTTTCCCTGATAATAGTTTGACTGCTGCTTGTCCGAATACATAACCCTTGAATATTATCTCGATATTTTGGAAAAACGTTGCCATCAGTGGCAAGACATTGGTGGTAAGGATGCAGACCACCACAAGTAACACAAATTTCCTCAACTACTTTCACGGAAGCAGGAGGGGAGATTTCTGAGCAAGCATAGCCTTAACAGCGTATGCAAGAGCAGCAATCTCGGGAAAATGAGGGGTAGAAGAAGAAGGAGCATTCGTACTCACTTTTGAAACAATCGGTTTGTTCCGTGAGTTGCAAACTTTTGACTTGTTTTCAATAATTGTCAAAGCATCTCAAGGAGTTTTAGTCAAAAGATTTCCACCGGCGGCGGCATTCAGAGAATCTTGATCGGTTGGGGTTAAAGCATTGTAGAAGGTATCAAGTTGATGCAACTCCGTAAAACCATGATGTGGGCATGCACGAAGGAGATCCTTGAAACGGTCTCATGCCTTACAAAATGATTCATCAAAACGTTGCTGAAAATTCATAATTTCATTCCGAAGATTTGTAGTTTTTGAAGGAGGAAAGAATTGTTTAATAAACTTAGAAACAAGATCTTCCCAAGTAAGAATAGATCGGTTGACACTGAAAAGTCTCATGAGGACCCCCGCAGTTTTCACAACAAAGATATTGTTGTGGTAAACTCCGTGAATCCTGTGGGTAATAATTATCACTGCAGTTTTGATTGTTACACGGTTCCGGCTCATAGACAAGCGGGACTCGTGATGTACAATCGGAACCGTAGTAATGATCGTTACCACAAAAATCACAAGAGTTTGTCGAAGGTTGTGGAGGTGGGTAAGAAAAATTTGGAGAATTGTTGAAAGAATTTGAATTAACGTATGAATTGCATTCCGAACAAAATCAATTTCTAAGAGTATTTCCACACCGATAGCAATAACATTGTTGACAAAATGTGCTAACAAACGTTCTTCCACAAGTAACACACTCACAATGGAGGTATGACGACATTAGAATTAAATAATTTGAGATAAATAAGAATATTTTTGGGTATTTTATATTTATTTAAAACAAGAAAAATATTTTTGGGACCGATAGTCAAAGGTGCGCGGTAGCTCTCAAGAAAACGCACAAAGAAGCGAAGGAGCGGGTAAGCGCGAAGCGTTTTAAAAACATTCTCCTTTCGGGTCGAAGTTCGTCGGATCAACCCTCCTTATACCTCTCTTATAGTTTGTAATCTAAAGGTGAGCCGAATTCACAAGTGACACAACGGTTGATTTTGTTATTTTTAATTTTTTTGGAATTTTTGATTACTTGATAATAGAAGAAAATATTCACAAATGAAAGCGATAACTTCACGGGGAAGGGTCTTCAAACACTAATCTTCAAACGTAAACTTGATAATCGCACACACCTCCCCGGCAGCGGCGCCAAAAATTGGTTCTTGAAAATTCCTTACTATATATATATAATATATGTAAATATATAATAAGCATTCCCAAAATATCAATTAATAAGAGAGAGTAAGTATTTCGTAAGGCTTCTAGAAGATTACTTTTATCCAAAGTAAGTATTTCGTGAATTGAGAATCAAGTTTAAGTTCGTGATCGCGTGTTTGAATAATCAAATTTTGATTTGGATTCTAATTCTACAAATAACATGCAAAAACAAATAAAGGCAAGCTAAAAACGAAAGCAATTAAGGATTTAAACTAAAAATGATAACGGGAATCAAAACCCGAGCTTTAAAAACCTAAATTATCAAATTTTAACCCTACAAATGCAAATTTAATTTTTAAATGTCCTAAATGATTTAAAAAGTTTAGAAAAAAAATTAATTTTTTTTTACTTTTATTTAATTTATTATGAATTAAAAACAGTTTTAATCTAAAAATATTATAAAAAATATTAAACTAACTTGGAAAAATCTGGAAAATTCACAAAAATTACTTTGAACTATTTTAAACCTAAAAAAATAAAATGGTTCAAACAGCTTATTGAAATAAGCTGTAAATAAGCAAAAGAGGTTGTTAGCTTTAAATGGCAAAAAGGTGTTATATATTAAATGGTGTAGAGTTATAAACGAAAAAGACCCAAGGGTAGTTGGTAGTGTGGTGTGGTGTAAAAAACGTTTGGGAGTTAAGGTTGAGGTCCCGGGTTCGAAACTGGGGCCTCCCTATACTCCTAAATGTTTATATTTTTGAAAATTTCTTTTTGAAACCACTAAAATAAGCAACTTTAATGAAAGGGATTTTTATAAAAACTTATTTTTAAGCTGGAATAAGCACTTTAAAGGTGACAGATTTGCATAAAAGCTAAAAAGGCTTTAAGCCTAAACTGTTAAGCTATTTGGGGACTCAATAAGCAAATGAGAAAACAAATAAGCTGAAACAGACCTAAAGCTACCCCTAATAAGAACTAATAACTAAAATTAAGCTAACTAATTAAGATGAAAAGCATTGAAAGCATTAAGACAGATAGATAAAAACTTAAGGGCTTTTGTACTAAACTCAAATTTTCAAATAAGCTTCTAAAAGCTTAACCTAAGGTCAAATAAGCTACAAGTGTCTTAAACCTAACCTAATGAGAAAATCTAAACAAAAGTTAAGCAAATCCAATCAGCCATAAGCTCAGATATTCAACTTAGCTTTTTGCTAAATTTGAGAACAAAACAGCCTAAGATGGTGCTTTTAGGCTAATTTTTAAGCTACAAAATCAATAAGCTAAAGTATAAAACCTAAAACCAGATAAAGCTACTACTACTAAGAATAAGAAAAAGCAAAAATTAAGCAGTTTATGTTGGGAATTACGTTTTCCTAACTTAGTACCGACAGTATTAATAGTTAGTACTGATAGTTATAGTTGGTACTGACAGTACAAAATGTTAAGTAC
>BQNB010011714.1:55332-80738 GCA_026074375.1 Tanacetum coccineum | reverse complement strand
GTTGCAATCTTTCACGATATGATTGAGAAAACCATGGAAGTTTTCATGGATGATTTCTCAGTTTTTGGTGACTCTTTCTCTTTTTGCCTTTCCCACCTAGACAAAATGCTCCAAAGGTGTGAAGACACCAATCTTGTGTTAAATTGGGAAAAGTGCCACTTTATGTTCAAGGAAGGCATAGTCCTTGGCCATAAGATTTCTAAATCAGGGATTGAGGTTAACAAGGCAAAAGTTGATGTCATTGCAAAATTACCTCATCCCACTATAGTGAAGGGTATTCGCAGTTTTCTCGGTCATGCCGGATTCTACCGACGATTTATTCAGGATTTTTCCAAAATCGCCCGGCCTATGACCCACCTCCTTGAAAAAGAAACTCCGTTTATCTTCTCGAAGGAATGCATCGAAGCATTTGAAACCCTTAAGATGAAGTTAACCCAGGCTCCAATTCTAGTTGCTCCCAATTGGGACTTGCCCTTTGAAATCATGTGTGATGCAAGTGATTTTGCTGTTGGGGAAGTCCTAGGGAAACGTAAGACAAAGCACTTCCAGCCGATACACTATGCAGGCAAAACTATGACCAAGGCTCAAGCACGTTACACTACAACAGAAAAAGAATTACTTGCCGTAGTGTATGCTTTCAAGAAATTCCGGCCATATCTTGTCTTGTCCAAAAGCATAGTGTATACAGACCATTCGGCTCTTAAATACCTGCTTGCTAAGCAGGATGCTAAGCAAAGATTGCTCCGATGGATTTTGCTGCTCCAAGAATTTACACTACTTTTGGGATGACCCCTTCTTGTTTAAGATATGTGCGGATCAAGTGATCCGGCGGTATGTGCACGACAAGGAAGCTCTCGACATCCTCGAAGCTTGCCATAATGGACCCACGGGGGGACATCATGGTGCGAATCTTACCGCCAAAAAGGTCTTTGATGCCGGTTTCTTCTGGCCCACAATTTACAAAGATTGCAAACTACCCATGCGGGGATTTTGTGTCAAAGGGAGGTGTCTCTAGCTGAAAACACGTTTTTCAAAGATGTCAAAGCATTAACTTTTGGATGACCCCTTCTTGTTTAAGATATGTGGGATCAAGTGATCCGGCGGTGTGTGCACGGCAAGGAAGCTCTTGACATCCTCGAAGCTTGCCATAATGGACCCACGGGGGGACATCATGGTGCAAATCTCACTCCAAATAAAGTCTTTGTTGGGTTTCTTCTGGCCACGATTTATAAGTTGCCACGGTGCGTTAAATTGCGTACTCGTGCCAGCGTCAAGGAAAATTTTCACAACGTGATGAGATGCGGGGCTCAAAATTCCATCCAAGTTTGTGAAATCTTTGACGTTTGGGGCATTGACTTCATGGGGCCGTTCCCGTCTTCACGAGGGAACAAATATATACTCGTGGCAGTCGATTACTTGTCGAAATGGGTTGAAGCGAAAGCGCTCCCCACCAACGACCTCCGGTTGTTTGCAAATTTCTTAAATCTCTCTTCGCCAGATTCGGTGCCCCTCGTGCAATCATAAGTGATCGCGGAACCTATTTTTGCAATGACCAGTTTGCAAAGGTCATGCTTAAATACGGAGTCACTCATCGTCTCTCCACCGCGTATCACCCACAAACAAGTAGGCAGGTTGAGGTATCCAATCGTGGCTTGAAAAGAATTCTTAAAAGGACCATAGGCGAAAACCGTGCCTCTTGGTCGGATAAACTAGATGACGCACTTTGGGCCTTCCGCACAGCTTACAAAACACCCATCGGGTGTACTCCATACAAGCTAGTGTACGGAAAGGCATGTCAATCTACTGTTTGGGCTTTAAAGCATGCAAACTTTGACCTAGTGACACGGGCGATCACCGGAAGGTTCAACTCAAAATGAGCTAAATGAACTTCGTGATCATGCCTATGAAAACTCTTTGATCTATAAAGAGAAAACAAAGAGAATCCATGACTCCAAGATCAAAAACCGCGTTTTCAACGTCGGTGATCGAGTCCTCCTCTTTAACTCTAGATTAAAGATTTTCTCGGGCAAGCTTAAGACCCGCTGGAGTGGACCATTCATCGTAACCCAAGTCTTTCCTATGCATGTCGAGTTATCCCAAAACTCACGGCAAATTTCAAAGTGAATGGTCATCGTTTGAAGCATACTTTGGAGGGGACGTACCACAATTGGTAGTCCCGGATCTCCAGACTTTCCCCATGGACCAATAAATGCGGGGATCGAGTCGAGCTTGTGACTCGGTGAACAAAAACAAGTCGCTTCGTGGGTGGCAACCCATGCTTATCTGTAGTGTTTAGTAATGAATAAGTGTTTTGTGTGAGGAGGCTCGCCTCTTCCATTACCCGTGTTCCGTGTTTGTGTTGTATGTCCAGGATTGCCCGGATTGTGAAGACTCTCGTGCTCGTGGTTTTGCCCTTCATCCACAAGAGTTTCACATCCTCAGCTTCATTTTGGGAATCCAATATCCAAATCTAATCGACTAACGTTTTATCTTTTGGCACACTTAATAAACGGCCTTAGATTTACGTAGGTACCCCTTTTAAAACATCGAGGACGATGTTTAGTTCTAGTATGGGGGGGGGGATCTTCGATTTGATTATTGCCTGCAGCCGTTGTTGTCACGTAATCCCGTTTTTACCACCAAAATTTTTGCAAAAATACCAAAAAATGAAAAAATTTAAATTTCAAAAATAAAATAAGTGTTTTGTCACAGTTTTGACTTTCCTAATGGGTAGAATGAGAATAAATTTTGACTCGGTCGAGCGTGTTGAGCCCTAGCTTTGTCCCTTAACCATTTAATAAACGAAAGTTTATTAGGCTAAGCATTCGCGGATCCTTTTATTAGGGATTTTAAATTTGCGAAGAACGAGAAATGATAGTGTTATTTCAAGTGGATGATAAACAAGGATATTGAAATCTTAAAAGCTTATAAGTGTAACTTGTCGCTTTTTCTCCCCGAAGCTCTTAACCTGACTAATAAACGTGCTTAATTTTGCTTTAACTTTAAACCGACATTTTCTAAAAAGAAGCTCTTTCAGAAACGAAAATATTCATCTTAGTTCAACTGTATACTTGAGTTTCTAAAACGAAATTTTCTCTATTACGGAAAATATGTTGCAAAAAAAATGAAAAAAATGAAAATGAATGATGAAAAATATAAACTGTGGGCTGATAAAGGTTTACTGCATCTTGCCGGCTCACAACCGATGTTGCAGTCTTCAAAACAAAGCCCATAGTGAGATAATAAATGCCAAAGTGCATTCTTAAGTATTATCAATAAGAATTCTCCGTCAGTTTACTTCATCTTGTCGGAGGCGTGGCCGATGTTGAAGTCTGTTGGGAATTAAAAGTCTTCTTAATACTGTTAAATATTAATGCTACTAGTCAATGATAAAAGAGAAGTTTCAACTAGAGACATTAAATGTTGTTGAAGACATTAATGAGATTTTAAGATTTTATGTTGAAGACTTTATGTTGATTGAAGACATTAATGATAATTGAAGACTTTATGTTGATGAGAAGTTTAATTGAGGTGGTTAATGTTGATTGAGGAGTTACAATTGATTATGGAAAGTATTGAATACATTTAATTAATGTTGACCACATAGTTAGAAACATATTGAATACTTAATTATGGTATTCAATATGGTTGACTAGATATGTTAGGAAAATATTGTAAACTCTAATGGACTTCTTGGTGTATAAAAGAAGGTCCAGGGTATAGAGTTAGTAGAGTGTATCTATTAGTATATATGCTATTAGTTCGTTTTGCAGAAATATCAATAGAAGCATAGAGCTTTATAGCAAATTAGTATTATCGTTTCTTCTTTACTCTTGTGTTAAGATTCCGCATTAACACTTGATATTCATAGTCAGTGTCTCTCATATAGTTGATTTGGATTTATCCAAGTTATCTATCGTCTTACAAAGGCTAGTCAGATCCTAAACCAAGGACCTACAAGTGGTATCAGAGCCTTTAGAGGGACTCTGAGAAAGAAGAATCACTAGAACCACAAACTACTCTCTCCTACGATTCTTTACAAAATGTCTCAACCTGCTAATGATGATTACTCTCAACATCTTAGTGATGGTGACGCATCATATCATGAAGATGCATCAGAAAATGGTTCTGCAACCAATAAACCAAAACAACATCAACAACAACAACTCACTCCTACAACAACCACTATTTCAAATATCAAACTCCCAATTCTGAAGAAGGAAGAGTATGATATATGGGCCATGGAGATGGAGCATTACCTTGAATATATTGATAATGATGTTTGGAAGGTAATTCAGAATGGAAATTCAAAGAAGAGAATCTCAACTGGAAAAGATGGTGTTGTTAGAATACTTCCACCAGTATCTCCTGCAGAAATTCATGTTGTTGAAAAGGAAAGGAAGGCAAGAACCATCTTACTCATGGCTATTCCCAAGGAACATCTGAGAAGATTTCATGGAATGGATGATGCAAAAGAAATTTGGGAAGCCATAAGGACTAGGTTTGGTGGTAATGCAAAATCAAAGAAGATGCATAAAGCTGTTTTAAAACAACAGTTTAAAAGAGACTCATTTTATCAACATCAAGAAGCTGGGAAGCAAGAGAAGAATCAGATGGGTTTGCTGACAATGGATGATGGGATTGTCAATTAGGGAGAACATACTGAAGCTGAAGAAATAAATCATGCACTTATGGCTATCAGCTCAAGCAATGAGGTAACTTTGTGTTCTAAAACTTGCATTGATTCATACAATACTCTTAAAACACTGTGTGATGAACAAATGAATCAGTTAGGTGATCATGAACACAAATAATATGCCTATAAGCCAAGATGTAGAAAACTAGAAGGCTCAACTTGTTAACTTTCAAAGCAGCAAAAATTTTCTCTAAATGAAAAGCTTACATTTCAGGCTAATGAAATATATGAAAAAGATGAAAAGCTTAAAAGATATAGGAGAATAGGAATGAAAGTTGTCAAAGAAAAGGAACAATTGTAGAAAACAGTAGATTCTGGAAATATTCTTCCAAGAATTCTTTGGAAAATTAATGATTCTGGCATGAGTTCAACCAGTAAAATTGGCTTAGGATTTGAAATAAAATCAAACAATGAGGTTCTAAGTTTTGAGGAAGAAATGAACTTTTTTGTTTTTAAATGTTCAAAAGAGGATTCAATAGGAAAGCCTTCGTACAGTAGATTTACTGAGACAATGATTTTTAAGGGAGTCCCTCATCCCTTAAAGTGGAATTATACTCCTAAACCACAAGAGGAAATTGATGATTCTTTGTATGTTTATGGTAAGAAGGGTCCTCAAAAACTTGAAATTAGTGTGTCAGATGACAATTCTTTTGAGCATTCTACCTGTCAATCCAATGACAGTGAAGGATCTTATGGAAATACCTCTGAGCACTCTTTTGAGGGATGAATCAGAAAGTTTAAGTGAATCAAATGAGATATCTAAGTCAAGGTTGGAAGTAACTAATGAAAAAGATGTGTCTGCTCCAAAATCAAAAGAAGTTGCACCTAGTTGTGTCTCACACATAAAAACTCCTAGGCAACCACTCAAAGATAATCAAACACATAAAGTTAATAGGAAGAATTGGAATGATATGATGGAAAGAGAACTAGGGGAAGGTTACTCTTTTACAAAGAAGAAATGTTTTGTTTTGGGGAAGTCAAGTCATTTGATTAAGTTTGTGTCTATTATGAAGAAAATGGCAGAGAGTGAGGATTAGGAGGGTTGTTTAATACTGGTAATGGGGTGGCAAAACCAGTATGGACAAATGCAAACAGGATTAATCACTCTAATAAATTTGTTCCTAGATCAGTACAACTTAATGCTGGTAGGCCAAAGTTTAATTCTGTTAGGCCTAATATTAATACTGGTAGGACAAATATTAATTCTGTTAGGCCTAAAGTTAATACTGTTAGCTCTAATATTACATACTTTTGATCTGACAGCCGTACCTAACAAGCCTCAAACCAGTTTAAGGCCTCAAAAGGACCACAGAATGAATCAGATTAATCAAAGAAGGGATTTTTCAAAACCATATTCATCTGTAAGAAGACCCTTTGCAAAAACTACATAACAAATGTCTCATGCTGTAATGGGAAATTGGGAATCTGCTGTTAAGACCTCAGCAAGTTATAATTGGAGGAACTCTAGACCAAACTTCAATTATAATAGTGGACCAACTTTTATTAGAACTGTGAATGCTAAAGGTCCACAAGGCAGACCCAAGCCTGTAAAGGTCTGGGTCCCTACGAGAAACTAATTTCTCTTTTTGGTGGTCAACATTGGTATGGTAAATCCCTAGCTACATTTGAGGGGAAGATTTTTTTTAATTTGTTCTTAGCCTGATCTATGGATAGTGGTTTTGAGAATTGGCAAGCTACAAGGGATTGGAGAATTTTCAGGTGTTGGTTTCATTTCAACACGACAAATGGTAATCAATTCACCATGTCTACGACACTAAGAATTGGCTATTCCAGTGTCAAACGAATCCTGGTAAAGATTTCTTAAATCCGATTGTTAGTGATAGTTTTGCTAAAAATATATAGTTCTCAACTACCTACTTCACAGTTAGAGTTGGCTAGTCCTATAAGCAAAGGCTTGTGGTAAAGACTTCTCAATCGTTGATGGTGACCAATTTACCAAATTTGTAGGGGTCTAACTCACCTTGCTTCATGGTGAAGAGTGGCTAGTCCAGATCAAACAGTTCTTGGTAAAAGGACTACTCAAATCTGTTGATAGAGAATGTTTGCTAAAAAAATATATGGTTTATTAATGCACCATGTTTATGGCAATGAAGCATTCGGCTAGGTTCAAAGCAAACGGTATTTGGTAAAGACAAATCAATTTCCGTTGATGGTTGGACAGTTTACAAAAACTGTATGGAAATTAATCACCATGTTTTTAAATAAAGGAGTTAACTTTCCCAGAGCAAAGGGCTCTGTAAGGAATTTCAAATACATTGATGGCTGGTTAGTTGCCAAAAAACTACAAAGCCAACTTAGTTGGATGTTGCTGTGTAGCTGTGATGCAGAAGAGATGAGATGCAAATTTAAGATTGAAAGCGAAAGTATGATTTTTTTTTTTTTTTTTTTTTTTTTTTTTTTTTTTTTATGCTTACAATAACTCACAAAGAGATGATCATAAGATAAAGAATGTCAGTCAAGAAGTTGCTTGGAAACAATCCTCAAAAGCTCAATCAGAAGAAACTTGAAGTTAAAAGTGATGTTAAGTTTAGGGGAGATTGTTAGGGTATTACCAATTTTCTTACCATGGTTCTTGATTTGGAGATACAAAGTCCTTAACAAAAGTGAGATTGCAAGCTTGAATGAAGAAGGTCAAGAAACTATAAGGTTGAAAGACTATAAAAAGTTGGTTTAAACTGCAAGATTAAAATCTCTGGAGATTAAGAAGCTTTTAATGAAGAAACTTGATGATTAATCCAGATGAATATCAAGTTTAGGGGAGGATTGTTTGGAATTAAAAGTCTTCTTAATATGTAAATATTATGCTACTAGTCATGATAAAAGAGAGTTTCAACTAGAGACATTAATGTTGATTGAAGACATTAATGGATGATTGAAGACTTTTATGGTTGAAGAATTTATGTTGATTGTAGACATATTGATATTGAAGACTTTATGTTAATGGTGAAGTTTATTAAAGTGGGTGATGTTGATTGAGGTGTTACAAATGATTATGGAAAGTATTGAATACATTTAATTAATGTTGACCACATAGTTAGAAATATTATTGAATACTTAATTTATGGTATTCATTATGGTTGTTGATATGTTAGGAAAATATTATAATACTCTTAGGGACGTTTGGGGTATTAAAGATGGTCCTTGTTTAGAGTGTAGTAGGAGAGATATCAATAGTTTCATATGTAATAGCTCGTTTTTGAGATTTATCTTTAGATGCATAGTGGTTATAGCAATTTGAGTAGTGTAGTGTTTCTTCTTTTACTATTGTGTTAAGTGTCCGCATTAACACTTGTAGTCATAGTCTATGGCGTCTCTTATAGTTGATTGGGAATTATCCATAGGTTTCTTTCGGCGGTATAACTTGGCGAGTCAGAGCAGTTACAAGGAACGTACATTGGTCGTCTTATTAGGCGGTGACCATCGTCAGTCGAAGTCTTTACTGCGGGTCGGTGGGATGGGCCGTGGGGTGGGCTGGGTAAGGTGGTCGGGGTGTGTGGTGTGACTCTAGTTAGGTCGTGTGGTTTTTATGGTTGGGTGCTTGATTGCGGGGTGAGTTTAGATTGGGTTGTTTGTTGGTGTGGTTTTTTGTGGGGTTATTTTTGGTGGTGTTATTATGTGGTTTGTTTTGGGTTGTGGGTGTGGGTGGGTGTGGTGTGTGTTGTGTTGTTGTTGTTTGCTGATGAGTTATTGTGTTTTGGTTTTTGTTTGTTTGGTTTTGCTGGAGGGTTTTGTGGTTTGGTGGGTTATTTGGATTTTTATTTTTCGTGGTTGGGTGTTGTTGGTTAGTTTGGTTAGGTGTGTGTTTAGTTGTTTTTCTGTTTGGTTTGTTTCGTGTTGGACGTCTGTTTGTGTGTGGTGTGTTTTTTTGGGGTGGAGTGGTGTGGTTATTGTGGGTTGTTCAGGTGGTTGGTTTTGTGTGTTTGTGGTGTGATTTTGTGGTTTGGGGTTTTGTTGGTTTTCTGTGTTGTGATTTTTGTTGTTTGTTGTAGGTTTGTGGTGTAATTGTTTGGGTTGGTGAGTGTTTTTTTTGTTCTGGTTTGTTGTATTGTTTGTGTGTTTGTGTTTAGTGGTCTTGGGTTGGGTGGTGGTTTTGGTGGATTTTGATTTGCAGATTTGTTTTTTTTCTGTTGTGGTGGGTCTTGGTTTTTTTGTGTTGGGGTTGTGTTGGGTTTGTTTGTTGGTTTTGTGTGGTGTGTTTGGTTGTGTTGGGTGTTGGTGTGTGGTTGTTTTGGGTGTTTTTGGTGTGTGTGTTTGTGTTGGCGAGGTGGGGGGGTGTGTGCTGGTGTTGTGTGTGGGTGTGTGTGGGTGTGTTTTGGGTTGTTTGGTGTGGTAGGGTGGTTGGGTTTTTAGGGTGGTTTATGGTTGTTTGTTGTTTGTTTTTTGTGTGGGTTGGGTGAGTGTTGTGGTTGTGTGTAGGGTTTTGGTTAATGGTTGTGTGGTGTGGGGTTTTTTGGGTGTTAGTTGTTGGTGTTGTTAGCGCACACTGTGTTTGTGTTTGGTTGTGTCGTGTGTTGTTTTTAGTGTGTGTTGGGGTAGTGGGTTGTTTGTGTGTGGTGTGTCTTAGGGGTCTGGTGGTTTGTGAGGTGGTGGTTGGGTTTGTTGTTGTTTTGGGTGGGGGTTATGTGTGTTTGTGGGTTGGTTAGTTGGGTCGGGGGGTTCGTTTTATTTGTTTGTAGGTGTGTTGTTTTTAGTTTTGTTTTTGGGAGTTTGGTTTTATATCTGTTGTGTTTGTGGTTGTCGTTGGTTGGTTAGCTGTTTGTTTTTTGTAGGTGTGTTGGGTGTGTTGGATTTTGTTTGAGGGGATTGGTGTGTTTTGTTGTGTAGTGTTGTTGTTTGTGTGTGTGTGTGTATGCGAGGTTGTGGTGTGGTGTGGTTTGTGTTTTAGGTTGTTGTTGTTTTGGGTGTTGTTGTTGTTGGTGGTTGTGTTTTATTTGTCTTTGTGTTGGGGTTAGTGTGGTGTTTGTGTTGTTTGTTCGTGCGGTGGTGTGGTTGGTTGATTGTTGTGCTGTTGTGGTGTGTGTGTTGGGTTGTGTTTTTTTGGTGTTGGTGGGTTGATGTATTGATTTCTTGTTTTTTGCGGTGTGTTGTTTTGTTTCGTGGGTTGGTGTGGTTTGTGTGTGGTGTTGTGTGGGTTGTGTGAGGTGTGGATGTGTGTTGTTTTGTGTTGTTTGTTGGGGTGATTTTTTGGTGTGTCTTGTTGGTGTGGTGGTGGAGTGGTGGTCGTATATTGTGGTTTGGTGGCTGTGTTTTTGTTTGGGGTTTGGGGTGTGGTGGGTGTTTGCTGTGAGTTGTTGTTTTGGTTGTTTTGTGTCACAGGTGGGTTTTTGTGTTGGGTTGCGTGTTTGTCGTCGTATTTTTTTTGTTGTGTGTTTCTGGTTGTGAGTGGGGTCATTTTTTGTTTGTGTTGTGTTTGTGTGTGTGTTTGTGGTGGTGGGGTATTGGTGGTGTGTTTAGTTTTTGGGGGTGGTTGGTGTGTTTGTTGTTATTTGTGTGTGGTTGTTTTGTGTTATTTTGAGTGGTTTGTCGTTTTGTAGGCTGGGGCTTTGGTTTGTGTTTGTGTTTGTTGTGGGTGTTGTTTGACGGTGGTTCACATGGTGTTGGTAGACTTTGTTGTGTTTAGGCGGTTGTAAGTGGGTTGTTGTTGTTTGGGTTGGTGGTGTGGGTTGGGCACACACACACAGTTGTTAGTGGTAGTTTGTTTTTTTTTGTGGGGTTGTAGTGTGGTGTGTTTGTGGTTGTGTGGGTGTATGGGTTTTTTTTTTGGTGGTGTTGGTTTTGGGTGTTTGGTTGTTTGGTTGGTTGTGTGTCGTTGTGTGTCTTTTTGTGGTGTTTGTTGTTGTTTGGTTGGGGTTGTGGTTGTGGTTGTGGTAGTGTGTTGTGTTTTGTTTTTTGTTTTGTTGTTGGGTGTCTTGGTTGTTGGTTGCTTTTGTGGGTGTTCGTGGGTTGTGGGGTTGGTTGTATTTCAGGGTGTGGGGGGTGTTTTTGTGTGGTGGTTGTTGTGGTTTTGTGTTGTGTTGGTTTTTGGTTTGTGTGTGTCTTGTGTTTTTTGGTATTTGGGTGGGGTTGTTGTGGTGTTTTGTTGGTTTTTTTTTGGTTGGTTGTTTTGGTGGGTTAGTTTGTGGTGATGTGTTGTGGTGTGGTTTTGTTGTGTAGTTCGTTGTTTTGGTTTGGTGTTTTGGGGAGTGTTTTTGTTTTGGTTTGTATTTGTGTGGTGGTTGTAGTTTTTTGTTGTTGGGTGGATTGTGTGGTTGGTGTTTTTCGGGGGGGTGTGTGAGTAGTTGTGTGTGTGTGCTTGTTATTTGTTATGTTTTTTGGTTGTGTTTTAGGTTTTTGTTTGTTGTTTTTGTTTTTTTTGGTTTTAGTGTTTGGGTGTTTGTTGGTTGTTTTGGTTGTGTTTGGTGTCTTCTCTTCGTTGGGGTTAGTTTGTTGTCTGTTTTTTTGTTTGCGTGTGTGTTTTTTGTTGTGTTGTGGTGGTGGTGTGTTGGGTGTGGTTTGGTAGTCGGGTTTGGTGTTGTTTTTTGATGTGGTGTTTTTTTTGGGGTTGTGGTTATGTGTGTGTTGTTGCTTTGTTGGAGTTTTGGTGTTTGTTGGTTAGTGTTTGTGTACATTTTTGTTTTTTATAGTGTTAGTTGTTTGGTGGGTTGTTTGGTATTGTTTTTTTTGGGTTTTCTTTTGTTGTGTGGGAGTTTGTTTGTTTTTGTGGGTTGTGGTGGTTGGTTTGGTGTTGTTCGGATTAGTGGTTGTTTGTGTTTTTTGTTTGTGGTTTTGGTGTTGTTATGTTTTTTTCGTGGTCTCTTTTTTGTGTTTTTTTTTGTGTTGGTGTGGTGGGTTTGGTGGGTGTGTTTGGGTGTTTTAGTTTTTGTGGTTTCGGGGTGGTTATGTTTGTGGTTTTGGTGTTATGTGTGTTGGTTTTGGTGTGGTGGGTTTTGTGTGGGTATTGCTTGGTTGTTTTGTGTGTAGTGGTTTTGTGGTGAGCTTTGTGGATTCGGTGTTGAGGATGCTTGTGTGGGAGATGTCGACATGGGGTTTTGGTGTTGTGATTTGTGGTGGTTCTTGGTTTGGTTGGGGTTTGGTGTTGGGGGGTTTGTTGTGAGTGTTGATGTGTTGTGGGATTCGAGCGTTTATGGTTGTGTTAGTGGTGATTTGTGTGAGTGTGTGTTGGGGTTGTTGTTGGGTTAGTTTTGTGTGCGGGAGTTGTTGATGTGTATGTGTTGGTGGGTGTGGGTGGTGTGTGTTGTTTGTGAGTTGAGTGTTGGTTGTGGAGTGTTGTGTTTTGTTTTTTTTGTTTTTGTTGATTATTCGGTGGGCTGTTTGGTGAGTGTTTGAGGGTGTTTTTTTTGTTTTTGGAGTGGTTTTTGGGGGTAGTTTTTGCGTGGTGTTTTTCGTTTTTGGGTTGTTGGTGGGGTGTGGGGTTGTTGGGTGTTTGTTTGGTTGGGGTGTTTTGGAGTGTTTTGGTGTGTGTGGTTGTTTTTTGTGTTTGTTGATGGGTTTTGTGTTGTTGTTTTGTTTTTTTTTGTTTGGTGGTGGGTTTGTTTACACAGTTGTGTTTTGTTGTTGTTTTTTTTTGTTGTTGATTGTACTTGTGGTTGCGTTTGTTTCGTGGTGGGTCGTGTGTGGTTGTGTTGTTGGTGTTTTGGTTGTTGGGTTGTGGTGTGGGTGAGTTTTTTTTTCTGTGGTGGGTTGTGTGGGTGATTTTGGGGTTTTGTTGGTTATTTGTGTTTGGGGTGTTGCTATTTTGGTTGCTTTTTGGGGTTGGTTTTTTGGTGTGTTGTGGTTTGTGTTTAAATTGGTTATTGGTTGAGGATATGTTGATATTTTGTGGGAGGGTGTTTGTGGTTTATTTTGTTTGTTGTTTTTTGTTGAATGGTATTAAATTATATTCTCCTATATATTTTAATTAGTTAGAGATAAATAAATATTCAATTAAATTATAAAATTAAATAAAATATTAAAAATTATTCTAAAATAAAATATATTAAATATAATATTAAATAAATAATAAATATATTATAATTAAAATTTAATTATTAATATATATTATTTACTTAATAAATAAAAATATTAAAACTTTAAAATATTTATATATAATTATAAGATTATTATAATAATAATATTTTATAAATATTATATTTATATAACTTTATATAAATATTATATTATATAATAATAAATATTATAAATAATTCATAATTTTATTTATTTTAATAATTATATTTGAATTAAATAATATTAAAAAAAATTTATATAAATTATATTTATAATATAATAAAAATAAATTTTAAAATTATGTATAAAATAAATTAATAAATATAATATTTAATAAAATTAATATAAATAAAATTAATTAATAAATTAACTATATTTTTATAATTTAAAAATTTTTTTATATTAAAAAATTAATAAAAATATTTTATAAACATAATATAAATTAAATATAATTTAAATATAAAAATTATTAAATATAAACCGAATTGAAGACCCGCAATTAAACGAATACCACCCGATTTATTTAGCTAAAGCAAATAATCAAATTCGGTCTAGCTAAATAAACCTTTAAGCTTCGTGCCTCATGAGATGACCGGTACAAAAACTAACAACTGTTAAACTTAGAACAGTTAACAATTACGAAAATGGCAATTACACTAAGTCTGTTACATTTAACCTTTTGGCCCATTTAGAATTCAACAAACAAAAACGCATCCTACTAGTGTAAATTGGCCCATATGCCTAACAGATCACAACAAAATGAGGCCCAATATTATTTTGCAAAACAAACACACACATTGCTAGTAACTGAGAAGGATTTTAATAAAACAAACTTAATAGCAAAATAAGCGAACCTGAGCATTTAGACATATGAGATTTAGTATATAAAAAAATAGATTTGCATTAGCACAAGATACCATGACAAATAAGCAAAACTATTTTAAAGCTTATACAAGATTTAAGCTAGAGCGAAATATTAAACTAAAACTTTTTAATAAGCAAAAACTTTGACGAAATAAGCTCTACACTAATTGATTAAGCAAACGATATTTAGCAACTAAAATAAGAACGACGAGATAAGCTTCTTAAACCACAAACTTTAATAACGAATTCGAGATCTACAAATTTAACGACTAAATAAGCTAAACACTAAACTAGATAAGCTCTCAATTAAATAATAATCAATAGAAAATAGCAACAAGAGTTTAGATCGAGCAATAAGCATAATAATGTATCAAACATCAACATGAATAAGCAAATAAGCTCTCAAAAGATGCCTAAGTAATATAAGCCCACATTAAACTAGATAAGCTATTAAGAAACTTATCTTATCAGAAAATAAGAGCATCTAATAAATCAAAAATGACTTAAGCACAACAATAAGCCAAATTCGAGCTTATTCTAGCTTATTAATTCGAAAAATACTTAAAAACTTTTGGTAATAAATCGAATTAGGTTGGAGAGCTAATAGGAGTTGTTATTTAAGCTTTTAAGAACTTTTGATACTAATAAGCCACGGAAATAAGCACGAGAATATAGCTTAATGAATAAGCTACACGAAACTAAAGAGAAACGAGAGATTAAGCACCAAATAAGCAAAACGAGATCTTAAATTAGCTTCGAACCATCTTTAATACATCATTACATTAAACTTTCGAAATTAGAAACGTACAATAAGCAGAAAAAATAAAATAAGCTATTACAAACTTAAAATAAGCTAAAAACTAAAAATCTAAACTAAAAAAATAAAGACTAACTAGCTCCAAAATGAAGGTAGCGAGTTGCATTTTATAGGGCCAAGAAGGGGTGATAGTGTAATTTCCGAGCCAATCATTATGTCATAAGTAGCCAATCATTGCCTCTCCCACGTTATCACACGGATCACCAAATTATAAGAATTGATCCAAGTGGTGCCTAGCTTCCACGTGTCCACATTGTTTCCTTCATTCCAACGCAGTTCATATTGACTGTTGGATCATTCGGATATAATTCTTAAATTGAAATGAACATATCCTTGGTATGTGCTTAATTACACATACCATTTTCCATTAAAAACGAACTTAAATGACTAAAAACGTATCAAAAATACATTGTATTTGTATGTTTTGCATTTGTATTGTGCAGGAAACGGATATTCAAGAAAAAAACAAAGCTAAAAATGACAAAACCGAGCACGAGAATGAAAAGAGCGTGAAAAGAAGCCAAAGTCAAAGCCAAAGTCAATCCCGACAAAGTAAAGTCAAGTCAAAGTCAAAGGAAATACAACTTCAGGGACTAAAGTTGTCAAGTTATCAAACTTGAATTCCAAGGACTTAAAGTGCAAAAATGGTATTAATAACTTCAAGGGCTAAATCTGCCAAGCCCTTAAAGTTATACATCACAAGGACTTGTCTTGCAAGACTACTTTTAACTTGGAGGGACTGTTTCTGCCAATTCTACAAAGTTTATGCCACAAAGGACTTACGGTGTAATAACCCTTATAACAATAAATGGTTGTTTTTGCCAAATCTTCAAAAACACTTTACACCACAAGGACTAAGGGTGCAATAACATATATATGGTTGATGGGCCAAAGTTGTCAAGTCACCAAACCCACCCCTGATATTCCCCCAACCAAATTTCTCGCCAAAAGAAACCTAGGACATATTCACGGGTTGTCTTCCCCACTTTTACGCTGTAACTCCCAAAAACTTCAATGGGTAAAACCCTCACCCCTTCCCCACTAAAACCCTAGTCACATGTTACCTTGCCATGTTGGCAATCCCAGTCTTTTCAAGTTAATCCAACGTCAGCAATTTAATCAAAGAAGCACAAGGGATATCAATGGCCAAGATTGAAGCTTTAAGCCTCTCACAAAACAAGCACAACTCAGTTCTCTCTCACAAAGAAAGCACAAGAAAAAGATGAAGAGAAGACCTAGAATGCTCTCTAGCTTAGTATAAATAGGACGTATTGTAAGCCTTCAAAAGCATCAATCATTTTACTTTCCAATCATCTAATTTTCAAGTTTCTTTCAGTTTTATTTACTTTAAACCTTTTAATTTTCAGTATTGTAATGTTTTTCTAAGTAATCAAAGTTTGAGGTATTTTAAGTTAAAAGCTTGTCTTTAAGTTTCATGTTCTAAAAGCCTTGTTTAAGCTCATTTAAGCTCATTGTTAACTTGTTTTCAGAAAACCTTAAAAAATGTGTTAAGAATTCTAAGAAATCACAAAAATAAGCTCTCCCCTCAATTACCACAGCTAAGTTATGGAAGATAAGCTTATAATGGAAGAGCTTATAGACCTACTAGCTTGTCTTTTGACAAGCTAGAGCTTGTAGATTGCTTAATCTGCCCTGTTTTGAGCAAGGGTATTGTAAGACTCATTTTTCCAATTTCTAGCTTATTAACTGTAGCATTGCTTATTCTTGCTTATTTCTGTCTTTACTTGCTTATTAGTGTTAATGTATGCTTAATTGTCTTTAGTTTAAGTTTTTGTATGAATTATTCATGCTTGTTCTTTTAATCTGTCATTTTTAGTTAAATCTGTCATTTGCTTATTCAGCTTATTTAAGTGCTTAATCTCTGCTGGAAAATGCTCAATAATGCTTAATATGTTGATATGATCATTTGTTTTTAAGAACATTGGCTTGAATCTGTTCAAATCAGTCTTAAAATGGTTTTCACTTTCTTAAAGGAGTGTTTGGGTTGAGACCCAAAGTGGGTCATTTTGGTGTCAAAACCCTTTGGGTCATTTTGGCCAGATTGTACAACATTTTTTAGCTAGTATAAGTTAATTTTGACAAGTTTTCAGGGAGTCTAAGTTGATTTTAAGGTTTTTATAAACACCCCTTTGAATTTGTGGTAACAAATTTGATTCAAAGAGTTTAATTGGTTAAGCTTGATTGTTTTGGCTTTTGAGTCTGATTTTGTGTCTAATTTGGTGTCTAAGTAGAGTAGATAAAGTGCCTTTGTAGTTTACTAATTTTAGTCAAAAATCTGTCAACATTTTAAGTCAAGTTTTCAAAGTTTAAAAAGTAGCTTTTTGATTCTTAAATTTCAGTGGGTAAAACATGTTTTTAGCTTATGAATCTTGGTGCACAAGCTCATTAGGGGCTTGTCTCAATCTGTTTTAGCTTAGTTTTCTATTTAGAGCTTATTTGGTGGCTTATCTCAAGGGCTGCAATTAGCCCTTTGAGTCTGCCAAACCACCAAAAAGGCTCCCCTGGTGCAAACAGCCAATTTCAAAAGCCTTTTTTGTAGCTTAATTGTGTTCCAAAATCCTTTTCCAAAGCATTTTTAGAAAGCTCTTAGGCTGAGCTTTAAGCTTGTTCAAGCTCAGTCATTAAGACTCACTCTAAGGGATTAAAAATAAGCCCCAAAAGTGGTCCTCAAGGCTTTTTGGCCTGCAGTTTGAGCCTTTTGGCTTATTTGCTTATTTGGGCTTTTCTGTCTGTTTTACTTTCTTAATATTGCTTAAATATGCTTATTAGGTTAGGGTAGCTATTAGTCTTTGCTTACTTTTCATTTTCCTTAGCTTATTTTGTGTAAAAAGCTTAGACAGTTTTAGTTAAACTTAAAATCCAAAAGTTTAAACTAGCTTTTTCTAGTAGCTTTTCCTCTGCTTATTTTTACTTCAAAATGCTTTTTGATTATTGATTTATATAGATTTTTGGATAAGCTTTTAAGATTTGTAAGCCAAAAAGCCACAATTTTCTGTCTGGTGGCTTAAAAATAAGCCAAAAGTGGCCTGTTTGTTTGTTTTGCATATATAATTTGGTGTCAGAATGCTTATTAGCTTTTCCTAGCTTATTGATAGTTGCATTTGCTTAATCATTGTTCAGTTGTGCTTTTCAAGTTTGTGTTAAGTTATTCTAGCTTATTTGATTGCTAAAAGCTTTTTGAGTCCTTATTTGGCTTAACAGTTTGCTTGTTTCCTTATTAAGCTTTTAAGCACTGTCAGCTTTGAGGGCTTATTTGAGGGCTTAATTGTGGTTAAAAAAATAAAGTGTTTTTGTTAAAAGTGCTTATTTACAAGTATTTAAGACTTGTGTAAAAAAAGGGTTCGAAAAATAAAATAAAAAGGGAAGGTGGAAGTCTCAAGTGAGCATGGCTCGAACCTGAGACCTCAACACCCTCAACCTTTCATAACACACACACTACCGCTGCGCCCTTGGGACTTTTTCGTTATAGTCCCAAGTGGTTAGGTATTTAAGGGCTTTTTAGCCCGTTTGCCTTATAAGCCCTTTTGGCTTATTTCCAGCTTATTGGAATAAGCCGGTTCGTCCAATTTATTTTTCATAAATTCTGTTTCACTTAAGCTATTTTCTATAATTTTTATAGAATTTTATAAATTAGTTTAGTATTTTTTATAATTTATTTAGATTAAAAACTTAAAAAATTCATAATAAATAAAATAAAAATCAAAAAAATATAATTCTTTTTTTTTAATTTTCTTTTATCATATAGGACCTAGGAAAAATAGAATTTCATTTGTAGGGTTAAATTTGCAACTTTTCATTTTTTAAAAGAACGGGATTGAATCCCGTTCACGTTTTTCGCGTTTTTTAGCTCAAACCAATTCCGTTTTTGATCTAGTTTTTTTTATTCTTTCTTTTTAGTAATTTAGAGCTCATTAAAAGTAAAAAATTAATTTTAGGATTAAAATTTGAAAATTTAGGTTTTTTAACTCGCGTTTTTAAGGTCCCGTTATCGTTTTAGGTTTAATTCACTTTTCTGTTATCGTTTTTAGGTTTTCCTTAATCATTTTTTGCATTCTTATTAGTAGCAATAGAAAAACCAATCATAACCTCGTTCCATTCAAACATCGATTATCAATTCGTCATTCGACTTTCCATTGCACACCTCGTTGGGACTTAACGACCCGGGAAATCAAACTTCCGGATATATATTGATTCTCTTTGTGAATTTTGACTCTTTGCCTTGGTCAAGGGCAATTGGTTGGGATTTGCCTTGTATTAGTATATATATAGTATACTAGAGATCAATTTCTAACATAACTATAACTTTATTGTTGATTGTTTTTTATGTGTAGACTATGGGAACACAAGATGACGAGGCCGGATCATCAATATCCAAACGCTCTAGACAACATGAAACCGTAGAAGAGGTATTGCTTCCATAAATTCACCATGAGTTCTTGCTATAGGAAGGATGTCACAGAGATGCAAAGCCTAGGTACAACACTAGATTGGCCCAATTGCTTCCTGGACACATTTACTCGCCTTGTATCGTAAACTGGGATGTGCTAAACAGGATTGGTTGTGATGGAGAAATTGATGACATGGTAAGAATTAGGTTGCGTAAAGATGAATCAGATGAAGAGATATTTACTTCGGTGGCTTGGATTAGGGCTTTTAATATCAATGAGCCAATTTATGCCGAGCTTTACCACGAGTTTTATTCTACTTATGAATTTGATGAAGTTTCTGCTGATGATGAGTTGCAAACCAAGAAGATCATTAAGTTCGGACTTGGTGGACGTGCCCACAGTTTGATTTTATTGGAGTTTGCTCGAAGATTGGGATTGTATCATGCTGATGAGCTGGAAGAAGATGGTTTTAATGTTTACTTTGAAGGAGGTTTGCGCAGTGATGAGCATTTTAATGCTCAGGATAATTGGTTAAGCATTAGTCGAGAGGAAAACCTTGGTTTATCTAGGAGTCATACTTCTACTATCAGGAACCCAATTTTGAGGGTGATTCACAAAATGATTACTTATGGTTTGTGTTAGAGGACAACAGGGTATGATAAGATTTAAAAAAATAATTTATGGCTCTTGAGTATGTGTGATGCTAGACACCAGAATGGGTAGGCGAATGTAGCTTAGGTGATTGCAAGATGGATGAAGAGGAAAAGAGCTGGCACTAAAAAAGAAAGTCAAATTTGATGTGGACAGTTTATCTCAAAGATTGCTAGGAAGTGTAGGGTGTTGACAGAGGATGTGGTGAGGAGCTTAAGTGCTCCGATTTACTATAGGGATTTGGATACGATTACACTTAGAGATTTGATCGACTCTGATGGTAAGCTTATCCCCGAAGATCCACAGCCGAGTGTACCAAGAGTTGGTATTCCTAGACCTCCGAGAGCATCTATGTAGGATTTATATGATAGGATGGGTAGGATGGAGATACGCCAAGAGGTGATAGAGCAGATGGAGTATAGGCAGTCATATCACTGGGACAGGTACCAGGGAGTGTTTGAGCATATGGCTGGGGTTTACAGTGTTCCAATGCAGGCAGCCTACAACCCACCTGGTTATGCTCAGTCGCAGTATGACCAGTATTATCAGCAGTACCCACTCCGCCACCACAGTATCAGCAGCAGCAGTAGGATGATGATGAGTAGTGTCGAGACGACACAAGTTGGTATTGTGACTGCATGTTTTGGGTCACTTATGTTCTGAAAACAATTTCCCCAAAACAATCATTATTATTATTATTGTGTGTAAAATGCCTTTGTTGGCATTAAAACAATATTATCGTACTTTCTATTAATAATTAGTTAGGATTATTATTATTATTTGTATGCTATGCAATGTTTATATTTGCAACAGGAAAAAGAAAAAGAAAAGGACGCATGATGAAATGACGTGAACCAAAGATTCAGAATATCAATTGAAAAGTATTATTTCACTTTCCCATTTTATCTTTCTCTATAATATTTTCACATTGAGGACAATGCTCATATTAAGTATGGGGGGAGATAAACTAGAAAAGTTATGAAAATAAAGTTAAATGAAGTTTTTGAATAATAATATTTTATTGATCACATATAAGCAATCTGACTCTGGATTGATAACATTACTAGCATATTTATACCACTCAGAAAAAATTGTGAGAGCTACGTAAAAGCTAATGATGCGGTGATGCAAAACATGCAAAACTAAATGACCAATATAAGGAACCTATTTACCAAATTCATGATATAACAATAACGCTTCTCTTCGAGTCGGGGTTCTTTTTCTAGCAACACCATTGCTAACATAGGTGATGTAAAAGCATTCAACACCTCTATGGTGTTTCCTATAATGGAACTTATAATTCCTCCTCGAATTTTCTTCTATTCCTAAGGAGATGGAAATAACCTGAGGTGACAAAGGATACGGTGCAACCGAATTCACACAAGACATCCAACACTCCGGTGGTCCAAATAAGACCAAATTGGTAGCCCGTTGTTGCTCCAAAGAACTATATCCAACAATTGCTTATCCTTCAAGGGCTAACAAAGAAAAGCTCCGTGAAAAAGACGATCTTCTAGCTTCAAAATTTATGGAGATTTTTCAGAATCTCCATTTCGAGCTAAGTTTCGTAGACGCTCTCATACACATGCCCAAATTTGCACCAATGTCTAGAAAACTCCTCAATAACAAAGATAAGATACTTGAGTTGACCAAGACACCGGTGAATGAGAATTGCTCGGTGGTTATCCTCAAAAAGTTTCCCGAAAAACTTGGAGACCCCGGTAGATTTCTTATACCGTGTGATTTTCCAGAGATGAATGAATGCTTGGCCTTGGCCGATCTCGGTGCAAGCATCAACCTGATGCCTCTCTCAATTTAGAAAGAGCTAAATCTCCCAGATTTGACCAAGACCCGAATGATACTTGAACTTGCCGACCGAACGATTTCTACTCCAACCGGCATCGCCGAGGATGTTTTCGTAAAAGTTGGAACGTTTTTCTTTCCGGCCGATTTCGTGGTCGTTGATTACGTCACCGATCCTCGGGTTCCCCTAATTCTAGGGGGACCTTTCTTGAGAACGGCACGTGCCTTGATAGATGTTCACGGTGAACAAATGACCCTTAGACACGATGACCAATCCGTGACCTTTAAAGTTGGTGATACTAAAACTTTCTCCTACAATATCATTGAATCGGTTAACCGAGTCGATGTTCTTGACATTGCTTGTGTAGAATATGTTCAAGAAGTACTTAAAAATTATGAAAGTGGCAATCTCACTTCCCCTTTGGACCGTATGATCGATTCTCGCTCTCCATCTTTCACTCCATTTGGAGGAAGTGATTTTCTAATGGAAGAGATCAATGGATTTCTTGAACACGATGATTCAATACCACCGGGTGTTGACGGCATCTATGATTCTAAGGGAGATATTGTTTACCTTGAGTAATTATTAAGTGTGATCAATAGTGACCCAAATCTCCCTCCATTACCAGTTTGTGAAATTAATGTGCCTGATAAGATTAAATCTTCATGTGAAGATCCTCCCGACCTAGAACTCAAAGACTTACCATCCCATCTTGAGTATGCGTTTTTGGAGGGTGATGACAAATTACCCGTCATAATCGCTAAAAACTTAAAAGATGAGGATAAAGCCGCCCTGATCAAAGTTCTTAAGTCACATAAACATGCCATAGCTTGGAAGATTTCTGATATTAAGGGGATAGATCCACAGTTTTGCACCCATAAGATTTTGATGGAGGAAAATGCCAAACCCGTAGTTCAACATCAGAGAAGGGTTAACCCCAAAATCCATGAGGTTATTAAGCAAGAAGTTATCAAACTTCTTGATGCCGGGTTAATTTACCCTATCTCTGACAGTCCCTGGGTGAGCCCGGTTCATTGTGTCCCTAAGAAGGGAGGCATAACCGTGGTAAAAAATGAAGAAAATGAGTTAATACCCACTAGGTTGGTTTGGTTATAAGATGGCGAGTTTGCATCGACTACCAAAAACTTAATGATGCAACTCGTAAAGACCATTTCCCTTTACCATTTATGGATCAGATGCTTGAAAGATTAGCCAGAAATGAGTACTATTGCTTTTTGGACGGATTCTCCAGCTATTTTCAGATCCCGATTAACCCACTTGATCAAGAAAAGACTATCTTCACCTGCCCTTACGGGACATTTGCCTATCGTCGTATGCCTTTTGGTTTGTGCAATGCTTCCGGCACGTTCCAAAGGTGCATGGTTGCAATTTTTCATGATATGATCGAGAAAACCATGGAAGTCTTCATGGATGATTTCTTGGTTTTCGGTGATTCTTTCTCCTCTTGCCTTTCCCATTTAGACAAAATGCTCTAAAGGTGTGAAGACATCAATCTTGTTCTAAACTGGGAAAAGTGCCACTTTATGGTTAAGGAAGGCATAGTCCTTGGCCATAAGATTTCTAAGACCGGGATTGAGGTTGATAAGGCGAAAGTTGATGTCATTGCAAAATTGCCTCATCCCACTATCGTGAAGGGTATTCGAAGTTTTCTCGGTCATGCCGGGTTCTACCGACGATTTATTCAGGATTTTTTAAAAATCGCCCGGCCTATAACCCACCTCCTTGAAAAAGAAACTCTGTTTATCTTCTCGAAGGAATGCATCGAAGCATTTGAGACCCTTTAGTTAAAGTTGACCTAGGCTCCAATTCTAGTTGCCCCCGATTGGGACTTTCCCTTTGAAATCATGTGCGATGCAAGTGATTTTGCTGTTAGGGCCGTCTTGGGGCAACGTAAAACCAAGCACTTCCAGCCGATACACTATGCAAGCAAAACCATGACCGAAGCTCAAGCACATTACACTACAACGGAAAAAGAATTACTTGCCATAGTGTATGCTTTCGAGAAATTCCGGCCTTATCTTGTCTTGTCCAAAAGCATAGTGTATACGGACCATTCGGCTCTCAAGTATCTGCTTGCTAAGCAATATGCTAAGCCAAGATTGCTCAGGTAGATTCTGCTGCTCCAAGAATTTGATGTTATCATCCGTGATAAAAAAGGAGCAGAAAATCTCGTCGCCGACCACCTTTCTAGACTTGAAAATCCCCATCAAAGTGAGCTCGAGAAAAAGGAAATTACGGAAACATTTCCTCTCGAGACACTTGGGATGGTTACCTTTCGTGGTGATGATAATGCCCCATGGTTTGCCGATTTTGCAAACTACCATGCGGGGAATTTTGTGATCAAAGGGATGTCGTCTCAGCAGAAAAGAAAGTTTTTCAAAGACGTCAAACACTACTTTTGGGACGACCCCTTCTTGTTTAAGATATGTGCGGATCAAGTGATCCGGCGGTGTGTGCACGGCAAGGAAGCTCTCGACATCCTCGAAGCTTGCCATAATGGACCCACGGGGGGACATCATGGTGCAAATCTCACCGCCAAAAAGGTCTTTGATGCCGGTTTCTTCTGGCCCACAATTTACAAAGATGCCCACGAGTTGGTTAAAAACTGCGACTCGTGCCAGCGTCAAGGAAAAATTTCACAACGTGATGAGATGCCTCAAAATTCCATCCAAGTTTGTGAAATCTTTGACGTTTGGGGTATTGACTTCATGGGGCCGTTCCCGTCTTCAAGAGGGAACAAATATATACTCGTGGCCGTCGATTACTTGTCAAAATGGGTTGAAGCGAAAGCGCTCCCCACCAATGACGCCTGAGTTGTTTGCAAATTTCTCAAATCTCTCTTCGCCAGATTTGGTGCTCCTCGTGCAATCATAAGTGATCGCGGAACCCATTTTTGCAATGACTAGTTTGCAAAAGTCATGGTTTAATAAGGAGTCACTCATCGTCTCTCCACCGTGTATCACCCACAAACAAGTGGGCAAGTTAAGGTATCTAATCGTGGCTTGAAAAGAATTCTTGAAAGGACCATAGGCGAAAATCGTGCCTCTTGGTCGGATAAACTAGATGACGCACTTTGGGCCTTCCACACAGCTTACAAAACACCCATCGGGTGTACTCCATACAAGCTAGTATACGGAAAGGCATGTCATCTACCGATTGAGTTTGAGCACAAAGCCTACTGGGCCTTGAAGCATGCAAACTTTGACATATTGACCACGGGCAATCACTGAAAGGTTCAACTCAATGAGCTAAATGAACTTTGTGATCATGCCTATGAAAACTCTTTGATCTATAAAGAGAAAACAAAGAGAATCCATGACTCCAAGATCAAAAACCGCATTTTCAACGTCGGTGATCGAGTCCTCCTCTTTAACTCTAGATTGAAGATTTTCTCGGGCAAGCTTAAGACCCGCTGGAGTGGACCATTCACCGTAACCCAAGTCTTTCCATATGGCACTATCGAGTTATCCCAAAACTCCGGGCCAAACTTCAAAGTGAATGGTCATCGTTTGAAGCACTACTTTGGAGGGGACGTACCATAATTGGTAGTCCTGGATCTCCAGAATTTCCCTATGAACCAATGAATGCGGGGATCGAGTCTCGGTGAACAAAAACAAGTCTCTTCGTGGGTGTCAACCCATGCTTATCTGTAGTATTTAGTAATTAATAAGTGTTTTGTGTGAGGAGGCTCGCCTCTTTCGTGTTTGTGTTGTATGTCCAGGATTTCCCGGATTGTGAAGACTCTCGTGCTCACGGTTTTTCCCTTCATCCACAAGAGTTTCACATCCTCAACTTCATTTTGGGAATCCAATATCCAAATCTAATCGACTAACGTTTTATCTTTTGGCACACTTAATAAACGGCCTTAGATTTACGTAGAAACCCCTTTGAAACATCGAGGACGATGTTTGGTTCTAGTATGGGGGGGATCTTCGATTTAATTTTTGCCTGCAGCCGTTGTTATCACGTAATACCGTTTTTACCACCAAATTTTTGCAAAAATACCAAAAAAACTGAAAAAAAATTTCAAAAAAATTTTCAAAAATAAAATAAGTGTTTTGTCACAGTTTTGACTTTCCTAATGGGTAAGAATGAGAATAATTTTTGACTCGATCGGCCGTGTTGAGCCCTAGTTAG
>BQNB010011714.1:33155-53801 GCA_026074375.1 Tanacetum coccineum | reverse complement strand
CTATAATTGTCATATTCTTAGATTGTGGAACTAACTCCCAAACGTCGTTAGCAATGAATTGATTTAATTCTTCTTGCATGGCAATGATATTTGCTAAATTGTATATGTAAATTACCCAGGATTTTGCCAAATAAAAGCCAAGGAAATGCCAAAAGAATAGAAAAAGTGTGCTTTTGTGTCTAATTGTGCAGGAAATGATAAAAAGGACAAAAAGAAGCAAAAACGATCAAAAACCGACAAGGAACGAAAGAGACAAGAACAATAGTGAAGAATCAGCCAGAAATCAAAGCCGGATCAGCCCGACACAGCAGGAAAGAAAGTCAAAGGTCAACACAATAAAGTCAAGGCTAAAAGTGACAAGTTCTCAAAGTTTGAAGGCTTGCTTTGAAGTTTTAGAGATTAAGGGGCCAAAGTTGCAAAAGAGAAAAATGTGTTATAAAGAAGAAAATAGAAGAAGGAAAACACAAGGGCTGATCATGCCATTCTCAAACTTGTTTTTATACTACACTTGGGCGGGACAAAAGACAAGGACCAATGTTGCAACATCTTCAAAGATTTAAACAGAATGACGCGTTTGTTATAACCGTCTAACAAACTTCAACCTCTTTTCCCGCCCAATTCCCACACAAACCCACTTCGATTTCACCCTTCCCCGCTCCTCTATAAAACCCAAGCTCGTTCATAAGCCCTCCCCAATCACAAACAACCACGTGGCAGCAGCTCATTGGCCAGGACACATCACCAAGCCTATCCAACGGCTACAAATCAACTTCAATTGATCAACGGTTGAGATTTAAATGGACTATTCTAGAAGACTTCCCTCCTCTTCACCTCTCCTCTATAAATAGCAGATTAGGGATCACTTTTTCAGTGGTTGTTTTTTGTTTTAAAAATTTTACTTTGTAATTTTCCATTTTTAAGCAATTTAGTTTTCACTTTAAGCAATTAAGCTTACAAGCTCTTGTACTCTTCCTTTTAAACTTGTACGTTACAATTCTAGTAATCTCATTCAGTTTACAAGATATTTGTGGTCTTTGATTTCAATTTCAATACGAATTTATCAAATAAGCTCTAAATAAGCTCGTTTGAGCTTATTGCTTCTCATAAGCTCAATTTTAGTCAAATTTTGTTGTTTAAGCTTTCATTTACTCATTGTACCTCATTTACATCTAAACATGATCACTTAAGTGATTTGAGTTCATATTCAAGCAACAAAGAGTAAATAAGCTCAAATTAAGTTATTGTGATTTTTTAAGAGTTTTAGAGGCTTGTGGGAGCCATTGGATCACCTAGACTCTTCACGTGGATGTCTAGGTCGACGAAGACTCTCAATTTAGGTCACTTTTTCTTATTTTCCATTTAGCTAATTCATAGCTTATTTCTACATTGCTTATTTCTCTTTAATCCTCTTAATGATCCTGTCTCCTTTAGCTTAGTGAGCCTATAGGTATTTTAGTTTTAATACTGTTCTAGTTATAATCAATTCTATCTTTCATATATATCTGTAAAGCACTCTTTTCATTAACTGAGATTATAAGCTCCAGTATATACGAAAAGCTTAGCTATGACTTAAGAGTAAATCAAGAAATAATGTCAAGTCTGCCACTACAGTCAGATAATAATTAGTAGCTTCCATCATCTAGACTATACAGTGTGTTAGCTGTTGTCATGATATCACTCAATGATGAGTCGACTAAAGAGAATCACGTTCTCTAAGAGTATATAGACTTTTGCAGAGAGTATGAGAAAATACGTATGCAACTTTTGTGAGGAGTATTAACAAAAATGATTTTATCTTCATCAGATGCTTAGGCATCCTTCATCGCGTATTAACTATTCATGAGAGAGGTATAAGTTATTGGAGATGTGCTAGAGCTCATTTAGAGGCAAGGTGCCATCTAGGAACACTTAAGCCTCTACACTTGGATAGCTTAAGTGTGAAGGCTCTTCAATTTCAGGTCACTCTTTCTAAATCTAATTTTTTTAGCATTTATAGCTTATATCATATTGCTTAATTTTCTAAACTCTAAAGCTTAAATCATATTCATTTAGCTTAATTAGCTTGTAATTGTGTTTGTTATATTCTGTCTTAGTTTAAAATCAGGTTAGACTTTATTAGTTTAATTCTGTCATGACTAGTAGTAGAATAAGCTCATAGAGTAACTAGCTTAATCCTTCAAATAAGCTAGTACTTTTAGTGCTTAAAAAACTCAAGTAGGTGAAAATGAATAGGAGTAGATAAAAAGTTCAGGTTGTTTTAGCTTTTATATAGATTTTAAGTGCATTTTCTTTTTGACAGTTTACTTAAGGCAGTGTTTGGATTAGGTTTGTTTGACTCTTAAAAGTCAATTTCACTTTGTCCAATCCTTTCATTTAGCTGAATTTGGTAGTTTTACTAAGTTTAGGATAGCTTTCAAAAGATAGTTAGTCAAATTCAAAAGTGTAGAGTTAAAAACCTATATTCTACACCAGGGCAGTTTTTAAGTGGACATTGGTTTTAATTTTTAGAGATTTAGAGTTTAATAGTCTTCTATTATAGCAAAGTTAGGAGTAGCAGCACATAGTGAGTTTGTTTAGTAGATTAGAACCTCAAAATTTAGCCTGCACTAGTTAAAATGCCATTTGCATCAGCATTCCATTTCATATCAGCATAAATTTTGCCAAATTACATTTTGAATTTTTAATTTTCTTGTGAAAACTTTGGAAATCCTTTTACCTAGATTGATTGTAGATAGCTAGAGTAGCTTAATTCCAAAATTTCAGCATCTAGAGCTGAAACATAAGCTGTTTAGCTTATGTGAAAAAAGCTCAAAACTGTTTCATTAAAACTTGCACCTGTTCATTCTCATTTTCTTCCTAAATTTGTTAAGCATAGGTTAATTTTAGTTTAAATCTTCTTAATACACATCTTAAACTAGAATAAGTTTCTTTTGCTTTTAATTTTCATCAAGTAATAAGCTCAATATAAGCTAGAATCTAAAAAGCTCTTTAAACTAGTAGTTTCTGTAACAGCAATCTAACAGCTTATTTTCTAGCTTATTCTTTGGTTAAAAGTCCAAAGTGCTTTTGTTAAAGTGGTTAGAAATAAGCTGTTTTATAACTTTGTAGTTTTGAGTTTTGTCTGAAAAGCACTTTTTCAATAAGCAGGATAAGCCACAATCGTAGGGTTTGTTTGGTAGTTTTCTCAAAGTCTAGGGTTACCCGTTTCTTCTATAGTGTAAAGTTTCTTTAGTTTTCCCGCCTACCCTATTCTTTCCTTTTTTACCATTTCTACCCTGTCTTTCTTAAATAAATAAATAGAATTTAATTTTTAGTTTTTAGTTTAAAATCAAATTAGGTTTACACTTTAATTTTTGCAATTACTTTCAATTCATTAGATAAAAATTAGGGCTTTTGGTATCAATAGATTTCTGCACTTTTTCTTGTTCTGAAAAGTATTTTTGTTAAAATTTTCGAATTAGTTTTATATTTTTAGAAATTAATTTTCATTTTCAAACATTAAAAATCTTTAAAAATTCATAGAAATTAGAAAAAGAGTTAAAAAATTTTGATTCTTTTTGGAGTAATTTTCATTTTAAATCTAGTATTTTTGAAAAATAAAAGAAAAATTTTAGTGTTAATTTTTAGAAAAAGTTTATTTTTGTTAATTCATTAAATCTTAGAAAAATCATAAAAAATTCAAAAATACATAAAAAATTCTAATTCTTTTTCCTAAAATTTTCATTTTAAATTTGTGATTTTTAGGTATAAAATTTGTTAAAAGTCGTGCTTTAGATTTTAAATTTCAATTTTAGCTCGCGTTTTAACGTTTTGTGCATTTAAATTTCGTGCTAGTTAATTGTTTTTCAATTCATGCTATTATATTTTGTAGTGTAATCAACAATTCAAAAGTCTTTTACTATTCTAAACTCGAATCCGAATTATTCTTAAATTCTCAATTCACGATTTCGTTGGGACACGACCCGAGAAAAAGTACTTCCCGGATAAAAATATACAAATTGTGTTTTCTCTTGTGAGATTTTTACCTTATATTTCTCTTGGTTGAGAAGTATTTTGGAAAGAATTCTTACGGGATTAATAATACTATACGTATATAAATTTGACTACACCATTTATCATACCTATACTAACCACCAAGTAATGAAATTGTTGTCCATCAAAAGGTTTAGTCAATAGGTCAGCTACATTTAAGTCTGTGTGAATTTTCTCCACACTAATGAGCTTCTTCTCATAACAATCTCTTATAAAATGGTGGCGTATCTCGATGTGCTTTGTCTTGGAATGATACACTGGGTTCTTCACAATGCAGATTGTGCTTTCATTATCAATGTGGATTTTGGTATTCATGAAATTGAAACCATAGTTCAGCAGTTGATTTTGAACCCACAATACTTGTCCACAGCAATTTGCAGCAGCTACATATTCAGCTTCAGTTGTAGAAGTAGCTACTATGGTCTGTTTCTTGCATTGCCATGAGATAAGTCTTTGTCCAAGAAATTGACAACCACCTGTTGTGGATTTCCTGTCAAGGTTGGACCCACCATAATCACTGTCAGAGAATGCTTCCAGGTCAAAAGGTGATTCTCTAGGATACCATAAGCCCAAATGTGGTTTGCCCTTAAGGTACTTAAAGATTCTCTTCACAGCATTGAGATGTGAAGTCTTGGGAGTGACCTGAAAACGAGAACAAACACATACTGCATACATTATATCAGGCCTAGAGGCAGTTAAATACATGAGAGAACCTATCATGGATCTGTATAAGTGTACATCCACATCAACAGCTTCCTCATCTTTTGTCAACGCCACTTTGGTCTCCATGGGGGTTATTGCAGTTTTCACACTTACAAGATTAAATTTCTTGAGTATCTCAGCTAGATACTTGTCCTGAGAGATGAAGATTCCTTTTGTGTTCTGTTTGACTTGTAATCTTAAGAAAAATGTGAGTTCACCCAAAGAACTCATCTAAAATCTACTTTGCATCAAGGCTTCAAACTCATCACACCAAGACTTTTTGGTAGATCTAAAAATGATATCATCAACATACACTTGAACCAGCATGATATCCTTCTTGTCCCTTTTAATAAATAAAGTCTTGTCAATCGTACCCCTCTTGTATCCATGCTTCTCTAGGAATGTTGATAGAGTAGCATACCAAGCTCTAGGAGCTTGATGCAGTCCATACAAAGCTTTGACCACCTTATAAACCTTCTTAGGGTGATCAGGATCAACAAAGCCAGGAGGTTGTAAGACATAAACCTCTTCATCTATAGTGCCATATAGAAAGGCACTTTTTACATCCATTTGGTATACTATGAACCCCATAAATGAGGCAAAGGCTAAAAATAACCTGATAGCTTCTATTCTTGCCACAGGAGCAAAAACCTCATCATAGTCAATACCTTCTTCCTGTGTGTACCCTTGGGCCACCAATCTTGCCTTATTTCTGACAACCACTCCTCTTTCATCTCTTTTATTTCTGTAGACCCATTTTGTACCAATTACCTTCATTCCGTGAGGTAGATCTACAAGAACCCATACCTGTTGCAGCTTAAACTATAACAACTAACTCCTCTTGCATGGCTTGAAACCCAACCGTCATCCTTGTAGAGCTTCAGAAATCTTTTTAGGTTCCTCTTAATAGAAAACAGGCAAATAAACAATGCTGTTGATCTTTGTAATTGTTTCTTTGCTGCTTTTGAAATAAAGCGGAAAAGTGCAGAGCTCCTGAATTTTGTTGCATCTATGACACACTCTATTTCACAGCTGACTTAGGAATCACCAAGGATTAACTTTTAGTTGAATATTGTGATCCCTAAGAGTAGGAGTAACGGACTACCTTCAATTTTCTGTCTAGTAGAGCTGTTAAGTCAGTTATTCACACCCTCTTCATCATAAGATACGCCTCATCAAAAAATTTCCTGTCCTCAGACTTTGTGAAAAGATTCGAGCTCAATGGCATAGGTGAAATCATCAGGATCACAAACTACCAGTACAATTAACTCACTACCAGTACTTAACTGAAGGAGTACTGGTAGAGTTGTTTTCAGATTACTACTCCCCAAATGCTTTAGTGAGCAATTTCTTCTAATTCCGTCAAAAGCTAGAATCTAGGATTATCTTCTGAAGTGTTAGTAAAGCCTTCTTCTCTAGTAGAGTACTGTCAAGAATCTCTCTTTCTATGAATTTGTGAAAAGATTTACCTTGGGGGGGGGGAGGGGGCGGGGGAGGACGGAGGGGAGGGGGGGGGGGAGCGGGGGGGGGGGGGGGGGGGGGGGGGGGGGGGGGGGGGGGGGGGGGGGGGGGGGGGAGGGGGGGGGGGGGGGGGGGAGGATTCCGCTTCTTTCTTCATATTCCTCACCAGTTGGCAAGGCACACAATAGCTCTACATCATCATCTTTTTTCCTCAGAGCATTAGAAATCTGATAGTTTTGTAAGTACCTGAACTATTAAGTTACTTCTGAATCAAGCACCTGCATGTGGGTCTAGCTTTAATTCTCCAAAGATACATACAATATAGTTCTTAGAACACAGAAGATAATCAATATCAACATCCATCTAATACTATACCCTACTCCTTTAACATTGGTTTATCTTCAAGAAAAATTGTCATGCAATTTACTTCTATCTTTGGTTACTAAATTATAAACACTATAGACATTTTGCTAAGGCTCTATACCACCTTGTTGTAAGGGTCCTTAGTTCTTGGGATCTATAAAGCCTTTGTAAGATCAATAGTTAACTTGAATAAATCCAAATCAACTATGTAATGAGACACTGTCACTATGAATATCAAAGTGTTAAGCGAATCTTATACACAAGAATTAAAAAATAGAATTTAATACTAACTTTGCTGTTTTGATTTCCTATTAAGCTTCAATGCTTTCTTATTACGATATATATGAAACTCTATGCTACAGGGTTTCCTTTTAAATACTCTAAAACACACCAAGGCAAACCCTAGAAGGCTTTACAAAACGTGTGAAAAGAAATGCATATCCTTATCCTAAATACATATCTCCTAATAATATCTCTAAGATGAACTATTACCTCTAGAGTTCCTGTTACATAAACAACTAACTAAATACGACCAGTACAAAATATCAGGGTACTGCCACTCTACTAGTACTAACTTAGTACTGCCAGACTTAACTTAGTACTGCCAGACTTAACTTAGTACTGCCAGAACTAACTAATACTACCAGACTTAACTGTTATACTACACTAAGTATTAAGCTCTGATTTAATTAACCTCTCATTTCCCAACAATCGTCATCATCGTGCAAACGGGAAACTCTTCCAATATCGATCTTTAGCCGCTTGCTCTTCTTCAATTCGCTTTTCTTCTTCCTTCTTTTGTATATATTGACCAACCATATCACGTATGGATGTCAATTGCTCCATAAGCTTATTTTGAGAATTGAAAAGCTCATTTTGAGAATTGAAGAGAGGATGATTGACGGTATATTGCGGGGGTTGAAATTGGTCAAAGCCAAAAGAATTAGGATCATAGCAAGAATTTTGCTCTCATAGCTAATAATCTCCAATTCCTTGGTTGACATTGGGTTAATTTCATGAGGACCCCCGCAATCTCACAACAAAAGAAATTGATGTGGGTGAGAATTATCAAAATCTGTCATAAAACCAGAATAAATTTAGAATAATATAACACAGGATTAGGTTCATAATAATCAAAACGTGACTTCAGAAAAGTCTCATGCGGGCCCCCGACATCAATTTTCACAACAAAGTATTGTTGCTAGAAAATCAGAACAAATCTATGGGAAATGAAAGTCTTGATTGTAACACTGTTTTCGGATAGATAAAAACGGAACTTGAGGTGTCTAAATATGACCATAACGAGCATCGTTCCAGAATTCAACCGCAAAATTCACAAGAAATAGATGGAGCGGTTGTAGGATGTGGGTTGAACAACGTAAGGAGAAATCATCAGCAAAGTTAGGTTTTAGAAAACGTAAGGAGTAATGAATTTTCTATCTTTGAATAGCACTGTTGGATCAAACTTGCAAAGTTTTGAGCTCATCAATGGTTTGATTGCATGGTTCCGGATTAAAGATAATCGGAGCTTTCGGTGGACAATTATAACTAATATGAGCACCTTTCCCACAAGACTTACAAGTGCAAGTCGTTGACAAAAATCCACCAACAATCACCACACTGTAACAATAATAGTGGTTAATTGTGGAGGACTTTGCGAGGAATTTTCATCGGGGCCTGTTTGCACAACGTAATGCTCTATCAAGGAGCATTAAACAACGTGGGTAGCATTCATCGTATCAGCCTCAGAAGTGGTTTAAAGTCTTGGTTAAAATCCATTTTCATTCATGACACATTTGTAGAACTAAACTTACCTTTACGCTTTCTAATTTCTTCCGCCATAGAGATTCAACATCCCTTGACAAGATGGACCTTGCAACCGTGGTTTTCCAACACTTAGGTATAAAGTATAGGAGGTCGTTTGAGACTAGTCAGGCGTTTTTATTAGGAGCAACGAACGAACTTGTCACGAAGACCTCCTACAGTGAACAACCCACATGATTTACATTTTACAATCTCGCACAGACGAACATTCTCTAATCGTGTAAAGAGGATTTAAACGATAATCGAGTGACGTCATAAGAATTAAACAATATAGAGGGTTAAGAAGAAGAATTAAATGGCAAAGAGGTTAAAGGAGATTATTTTTGGATTTTCGAGTTTTTTAAACATCATATTTTATTAACGGACAAAACGAGATTGAATAACTTAAACCGATAATCAACTTGCTTCACGGTAGCTCTTTAAAAGAAAAACGCACAAAGGAGCGGAGGAGTAGGAAAGCGCGGAGCTATTAAAAACCTTTCTCCTTTAGGGTCGTAGTTCCTCAGAACAACCCTCCTTATACCTCTCCTAGAGTTTGTTAATCCTTAAAGTGATCCGTATTTCACCAAGTGACACAAAGGCAAGATTTTAAATCTTTTTCGAGTGAACTTTATTATGATAATGCTTCAGTTGAAAGCATTATATTGATAATGATTTTTATTTGTTTTTATAGACAATGTTTTTATATTTTTGATTTTTTTATATAATAAGAAGAAAATATTCACAAACGAGTAACAATAACTTCACGAGGAAGGGTCTTCAAGTCACTAATCGTCAAACCGTAACGATATTGTCGCAACACACCTCCCCGGCAGCGGCGCCAAAATGATAGTCTAACTTTTTAGGGTTAATTATATCAAATATATAGTATAGTATTACCGGAAGTATCGGTTTCTCCCTCCGTTACCCACAAAGTTTAAAACCGGACCCGAGTCGTTATCCCCGACGAGGCGTGAAATTGACGGTTACGTTATTGGTTTGACAATTGGATGCTTGAATAAAGAAAGATTTGATTGGGTTTTCTAGAACTACGGGAAATTAATGCAATTTAATCTAAGGTAAACTTAAAACTACGGGAGAAACATAAATAGGCACGAGAATGTAAACTTAAAACTACGGGAAAGCATAAAAAGGCAATTAAATAACTTAAAAATCTACGGGAAGCATAAATAAGGCATAAAAGGAAATCCTAAGTCTACGGGAGCATAAAATTAAGGCAATTAGGCTTAAATCACAAAAACGAGAACGGAAATTAAAAACGAACGCGACTAAAAACCTAAAATATGAAAAATTAATCCTAAAGTGAATTTTTTTACTTTTCCTAATATTAATTGACTAAAAAGTAAGAATAAAGAAAACTAGAACGAAAACGGAGTTAAATTAAGTTCAAAAACGCGAAAACGAGAACCGGGCCCGAAACCCGTTCTTTAAAAATTAAAATTTTGCAAAAATGACCCTACGAAAGTTTTTCTATTTTTCCTAAGTGCAAAATGATAAAATAAAATTTTCTAAAAAAGAAAAATATTTTTTTGATTTTTATTTAATTTATTATAATTAAAAAACAGTTTAAAAGAAAATAAATGATAAAAAATATCAAACGATTATCAAAAATTCTGAAAAATTCATGGAAAGTGCATTATACTATAAAGGTCCTATGAAAATTAAACAAAACTGAACACAGTACTTAACAGAAAAAAGCTGAGAATAACAAATAAGCGCTCGAATAAGCTTATTAGGCCAAGACGCCCTTAAGAAATTAATTATGCAACATTAAACCAGATGGCCCTACTGGCGCTACTGGTTAATGAGTGTGTTGTGTGGGACGTTTGTTGTGAAAGGGGGAGGTCATGGGTTCGACCCCCATGCCTCTCTTTTTTTTATAAACCATTTTTTTTCTTTTTTTTAAACTTAAAGTTAAGCTGAAAATAAGGACTTTTTGTAAACTCACTTTTTATAAAAACTACAAATAAGCCAGCAAATAAGCAAATGAAACTGACAGACTATGCTTTTAAGCTAAATAACCTTATGACTATCCTTATGCTTTTTTATACTAAATAAGCTAGCAAGGGAACTAATAAGCAGATAAGAACTACTAAGACACACCTAATAAGCTCTAGGGATAAAAATTTAACAACTAAATAAGCTGTAAAAGGATATAAGACAGAATAATTATTTAAGCCTATTTAAGTTTAACCAAAACTGTCTAAGGTAACTTAAGCACTTAATAAGCACTTGGCAACCTCAAAAGCTGAAAACAGATAAGACACTAGGCCTAATAAGCACTTTTTAACAAAAATTAAGCAAATTTAAACAGCAAAAAGCTCAGAAAATGAAATAAGCACTTAGGACTATAAAACAGTGAAAACAGACCAAAGAGGCACCTTTGTGCTTATTTTTAAGCAACTAGACAGCACCTTATTGCAATGTGGCTTATATTTTCTTAAACCTTATCCTAGGGACTTCAATAATAAACAAAGAAAAAGGACTTTGAATTTAAGCTATGCTAGGAAAAAGGGCTATGAAAAAGCTGTTTTACATTAGCATATGCTAAGTTTTTGATTTTTATGAAAGACAAAAGGCTACTTGCAGGCTTAAATTTAAGCTAGAAAAGAGGCTTTAAAACACAGACTAAGCATAGACACATAAAATATGGACTACAATGAGCTTATAGGACAGAAAATCAAAAATTAAGACTAATAAGTCCTAATCTAATTCAACTGCTGAATGTTAACCTTTTTTTTGGACTTTGGAAAGACAACCTAGCAACTATGACAGTTTTGACTTGAAAACAAAATGGCAAAAACACACTTAGGCTTAACCTATACTACTGCATCATAGATTAAAAACAGACATGAAAACTACAAAAACAAACATTAAATCAAGTCTAATCTAATAAGCAACAGAGAACTCATTAAGCATACACAGATTTTAGACAACTTTTAGAGAGGACCTAAAACTTATATTTAAACTTAAATACTTTTAAAAACTGACTTAAAATAGCTAGAAATAGAGATTTGAAATTGGCTTAAGGACCCAAATGGTTTTACAACCTATTTTGACCCGTTTTGACAGTTGACCCAAACACCCCTTAAAAAGTCATTTTATCAATTTTTAAACTTAAAACTCTGAATCAAGCAAAGGTTTATGGAAAGCAGATAATAATCAAACTCAATAATCATAGAAGGGCTAAATGAAACACATTTTAAGCAATGAAATAAGATGAACCAGTTAAGCAGTTTTGGAGAATTCATAAGACAAATTTTTGCATAAACTTATATTTCATTCAAACAGAAAAAGTTACAAGAAATGTAAATTAAAATGACAAGATATTAAAGACAATTAAAACATAAAAACTAAACTACAACTACTCCTAGATACTCCTCGTTCAAACTCTGTCTTCATTCTTTATATAAGCAGCCAAGGTTGTGTTTGTTGTGTTTTTCATGTGAGAGGACTCAAAGCATAATCTTAACCCTTCAATATTCTTGGTGCCCACTCCAAATGATCTCAACCCTCAATTCGTTTGTCCTTGTTCTTGACCAATCAGGTGATAGAGGATCGCCACAGTGTACATAAACCATGTGGGGGTGGGGTTTGTGAGAGATGGGGATGTTTTTGTTTGAGGGTGAAAAGGTGGGGTTGGGTTTTTGTCTGGTGTAGCAGGTCAGAACACACACAAATGGTGTGGGAGGATGTACAGTGATTGGGTTTGTGTTTTAGGCGGGAACAAGAGGTATAAAAGGGTTAGGGGTGAGTAGGGTGAAGTTTTGGTGATTGGCAATTTTGACCCCTGAAAGTATTTATGTCTGTTGCATCCATCGTCCTTGTATTTTTCATCATTGGTCCTTGGAGTTAGGTTAGGGTTTGCATAGTTAGTCCCCAAGGACTAACGGTGTAAGTATAAAAGGAGTTAGGCCTAACGCCCGTTAGGGGCTGTTAAAAGGGATTTGGGTTGGGCCACGATTTATATATAAAAAAGGTAGTGGGCTTTTATTGATAAAAAGGAAAATGGGCTTTAAGGGTTTATGTAAATGGGTAGTGGGCTGACCCGGGCCCACTAGGTGGGTACGGGTGGGCCCACTTTTAGCAATTTAGGTTTTCGGGTTCGGTTTTCGATGCCCTTTCCAACGCCATATCCCGGGGTTGACTTTGACTTCGTCTTTAAATGCACAAACGTTGTCGAGTCGATCCGGAAATATCCGTTTTAGCTCCGTTTTTAATTCTTTTGTACCTTTGGCCTCGGTTTTTCGCGCTCTTTCCAATTCCGCTCTCGGTTTTGTCCGGTTTGGCTTCGATTTTGTCCTTTAGTGAATATCCGGTACCTGCACAGTACAAACACAAAAACAAGCATATTTATGACATTTTATGTGCGTTTTTGGTCGTTTAGGGTCATTTTATTAAGTAAAAGGTATGTGTAATTACACACATACCAAAACCTCCCTCCTAATCTGCGACTATTGCGGAGGATCTCACGAGGCCGATGAATGCAAGCAACTTAGCCAGGCCAAACAGATATGCTTATCCGGGGGAGACATCTATAATGACCCTTCCCTTGTGAGGTTCTATCAGAACGATGACACCCCACCATGAGGGAACAACAAACGTAAAGAAAAAGGGGAGGATGACCCCGAATGGATTGTCAGAAGTAAGTTTGAGGACGAGCTCACCAACTTCATGCTCGAAAAGAAGTCTTACGCAAAAGGGATAGGAGATATGATTATCCAACATCGCAAGGAACTGCGTGAAAAATACTCCTAAATACTCTCAACAATTAACAAAAGCTAAACTCCAAAACCCAAAGCATCGACCTTCTCCATAACAGCCAGATCAGGAATTAGCATACAAGACCCACCTTTTCCAGCCCAACCACGACCAGCGACTGAAAACTTCACCGAAGGGGAAACCGAAAAGGAAGGGCCTAAGGGCGCCAAACCAAGCATTACACAAAAACCTGCCCCTCGGCCATCCATCTTTTACCAGCCTTCCAAAACATCCGATCTACCTTTTCAATCCAGATTAAAGAAGTAGAAAAAGGATGACGAGGATGAGCGGCTTCTTTCAATCTTTATGCAGATTCATATCAATCTTCCATTCCTTGAAGCAATGATTCACATGCCAAAGGGAGCTAAAGTTTTGAAAGACCTACTTTCGCATAAGGAAAAACTTGAGAAAGCAGCCTCCTCAGTCAAACTTAGTGAAGAGTGTTCCGCTATCATTCATAGATCTAGTCCACCAAAAGGCAGAGAGACCCATGGAAGCTTCACACAGCCATGTCTCAATCAGACCCCTAACAGTAAAGAAACGCCTTGGCTTGAACATTAAAGGGCAAGTACACAAACCTCAATGCCACATTCTTTCTCCATCATTTAGTGGATACTTCTCACTCAAACCTACCAAAATGAGTATTCAGTTGGCTGGTCGGTCTATCAAATACCTCATCGGGGTCTGCGAGAATCTATTAGTAAAAGTAAGCAAATTTATTTCCGCGATCAATTTCGTAACTATCTTAGAATGTACGGAAGTATAGATAGTCCGATCATTTTAGGAACGGCCATCCTCCCACGGCAAGGGTCTGTGTCTCGACGTGCATGAGGGAAAATTAGTTTAATGGTCGGAAGTGAAACATCACCCTTCAACATCGGGAAATCTAAGAATCCAAACACTCCCGCGATGATCTTACCTGTACTGCGCCGATCACACATACCGTAAAGCGATCTAGGAACAATAGGGTCTACATAGTAAACCAGACGGGAAATGGACTGAATGATGAAAAAGGCGGATTCTAAAAAGTACTCTCGCTGTTTCTCTTTCTACCTGAGAACAGAGACTGGTCGCTTGACTGGAAATCTCTGAAAATCGACTAAAACCCATCAGCGTGGAATATTACCCGAACGTCACCTGAGTACTACTTTCTCCTTCGGAAAACAACAACTCCATTGGTCATACCATCCGCATGTGTCCACACGACGAAAAAACTCTCGACACCCCGTGTTTCTTTCGAATCATAAAGGGGTGCGATCGCTTAGAGTATGTTTGATCTCTATTAAAGATCGAGACTACACCTTTTGTACTACAAAATCTCTATGGAAGATGAGTTCAGACCAAGTGTCCAACCTCAAAGACGAGTTAACCCCAACATCAAGGAGGTAGTAAAAAAGGAAGTCATAAAACTCCTTGACGCTGGATTAATCTATCCCATCTCCGACAGTCCATGGGTAAGCCTTGTCCAGGTTGTCCCAAAGAAGGGATGGATGACCGTAGTAAAGAATGAGAAGGATGAGCTCATCCCACAACAGAACCTTCACTCATATATGGCGCGTATGTATCGACTACCGTAAGTTGAATAACGCGACCCGGAAAGATCACTTTCCACTTCCGATCTTACTGTTCGATCAGTATCGCTCAAACACAATTGGCTGGCAATGTCAAGACTACTGCTTCGTAGACGGGTTTACCTGGATACTTTCAAATCCCTAATCGCCTCCTGAGGACCAAGAAAAACCATATTCACCTGCCTACTAACGGGACGTCGCAACACTCGCAATTAGCCCCTTCGGATTATGTCGATGCCCCAGCCAGTCTCATTCAACAGCTGTGTAGACAACATCTATTTCCATAGCGTATCGAAGATGAGCATGGAAGTATTCATGGACCGACTGTCTCCGTCTTTAGGTATCCTTCGACCATTGCCTCACAAACCTAGAGAAGATGCTATACTCTATCTAGCAAACGAAACCAACCTTTGTATTGCATTGGAAAAAGTGCAACTTCAAGGTAAAGGATAGGATCGTCCTCGGCCATAAGAGACTCAGGTTTTCTGAGATTAAGGTTCGATAAAAAACTGACAAAATTGAGGCAATCTTAAAACTACCATATGCTACGAATGTGAAAGCCATTCGAAGCTTTCTAGGACATGCCGGTTTCTATAGATGGTTCATAAAAGATTTCTCACAAGTCGCACGCCCAATGACCTAGCTCCTAGTTAAAGATGCATCATTTAACTTCTCTGAAGAATGCATCCAAGCATTCAAGACATTAAAACGGGAACTAATACATGCACCAATTATGATCAAGCCAGATTGGTCATTACTATTTGAAATCATGTGCGACGCAAGTGATTATGTTGTCAGGGCAGTATTTCTGACAAAGAATCGACAAAACATTCATTCAAGACCCATACACTACGCCAAGCAAAACAATGAACGAAGACATCACAAGAAACTACATGACTCTCTCTAGAGAAGGACCTCTGGCTAGTTGTCTTTGCTATTCGACAACTAGTTCCAGTCAATACCTTGTCTTATCCCAGACCATCGTCTTCACGGATCATTCTGGCCATTTCAATACTATTCACAAAACTCAAGAGCAAACCATGCCTAATTCTAGATGATCTTGCTGCTCTAATAAAGTTCGATATCACTGATTCCGTGATAAGAAAGGTGCTGAAAATCTAGCAGCTGATCATCTCTCTCGACTCGAAAACCCTGATCTAGGGAAGCTAATCAGGGCTGAAATAAGGGACTTATTTCCTGAAGAGCAATTGATGGCGACCTCCGACAAAAATAATGAACCATGGTATGCCGACTATGCTAACTACTTAGCTAGCCGATTACTACCATTCTGATCCACCCGCCAAGAGAAACAAAAATTCTTCAGCGATTTGAGGCATTACTTTTGGGATGAACCCTTCCTGTTTAAACAATGTGCTGACCGAATCATACGAAGATGCGTGGCCGGAGAGGAAGCAGCACAAATTCTTTAACAATGTCACAGCGAGTCATCCGGAGGACACCATGGCGTCGCCACTACCACAAGGAAGGTTTTCGAGGCTGGGTTCTACTGGCCACATATCTTTCGCGATGCACGTAAATTGGTCCAAGTTTGCGATGCATGTCAAAGGGCTAGAAACATTTCCTCGAGAGACGAAACACCTCAAAAATACATCCAAGTCTGCGAGATATTTGATGTATAGGGGATAGACTTCATGTGACCTTTTCCCTCATCAAACGGAAATAAATACATCTTAGTAGCTATCGACTAAGTATCCAAATGGGTAGAGGCTCAGGCCTTTCCCACTAGTGACGCTAGGAACATAGTGAACTTCTTAGAGACTATATCTAAGATTTGGAATATCTCAAAGTCCTTATTAGCGATCAGAGGGTACTCTGCTGTTATTGAGGGTAGATATTTGGGAGGGGGGGGGGGGGGGGGTTATATTTGTTAGACACAAACAATGGTATTTATTGTTATATTTCGGGAGGGGGGGGGGGGGAATGGTAATTGGTGTTGCTGCTGTTGTTAAGGGGAGGGTGCGGAGGGACTAAACCGATTCTCTACAGAATATCACCCTCAAATAAACGGACAGGTCGAGAACACGAACCGAGCAATAAAGCGTATTCTTGAAAAAACTATTAGGAACAACAGGAGAGGATACGGTCCCTCTAACAATTTTATATGATGCATTATGGCATTTTCGTACAACAGTAAAACCGATTTAGGAGAAAACCCCGTTTAGGATAATCTATGGACTCTAGGTTCATTCCACCCTCCTGATGAAATTGTAGAACACAAGGCATATTGCAGCCATAAAAAACCTGCAACATGGACCTCACAGAAGGCTGGGAAAACCGATTCTTACAAATTAACAAACACATTAGACAAAATGCGGCTGACAGCTTACGAATCATCCTCTCATATACAGGAAGAACCGAAAAGTGCACGAATAAATGAATAAAAATTGCCCAAATTCTAACTATGAAAAAGGAGATAAAGTACCTTATCTTTAACTCAAACGATTGCGACAATTTCCCGTGGAAAACTTAAGCAAGAGATGGTACGTCCATTTACGTAAGCAAAGACCATAAAAAAAAACGGAGCAATTGCGAGCTAGTACGATGATGAACAGAAGACAAATTCTATCATTAATAAACAACGGGTGAAGCCAATATACAGAAGAACTTATTCGACACCGAACAAAGAACGATGATTAACCCAATGATGAAGGAGAAGTCATGTAAGTACCGTGTGACCTTCGAGTCTTAGCTACAAGACTCGTTAATAAAAAAAGCGCTTACTTTGGAGGCAACGCCAATTTACTTTTCTACAGATATTAGGATGCATGTGTTTTTAATTCCTTCATTAGTTTTGGATAATATCGTTTTGAACTATCTCGTAATCATAGCTTTGTTTGTCTTTAACCTCGTCTTAATTTCCAATCAAACAGATACTTTTTCTGCAAAACAAGTAGTGTACGGAATTTATCCGGCTTTTGTAGCCCAAATTAACTCAAAACATTAGTTAAATGAATTATTTAGATTAATTCATGTCATATGATTGAATTGTTAAATCTCAGGTTTTATGCAGCTATTTGTACAAGAATTAACTTATGAAATCAAGTGCAGGAAATTTTTCATCAAAAAAAATTCGTTTTCACAGAACGTGGAGACGGCGACACGATTTACCACGCGACCGCGTCGACCACGTGCACACTCCAGTGACGGGGTCACATAAACCTACGACGTCAAACGCCCAGGTTAGAAAACTTCTCCAAGTTTTAATTATTGTTGAAACTAAAACTGGACATAACTCATCTTAATAATATGTATACTTCTGTTATAAACCATATATCAAAAACCCTAATAGTTTAACCCTCTCTCTCATCTATCTTTACTGCTTTATCTCGTCACTCCCTAAAATTCATATCTAGAGTAATATTGGTTTATCGCACATTTATGCTTGGTGTTAGTTGTCTTTGTCTTTATTACTATGTTATATTTGATGGAAAAACATGGAAGTTCTTATGGATCTGTAAGTTTCCATTCGGATGATTCGCGAAAGTGACGATTCTCTTAACCATTCTATCTCATGTTCTTCTCCTCCTTATTGGCAAACAAGGGGAGTACTAATTTCTTTACTTTTTCTTCTCTTCTCTTTATAATATCTCGTTGTCAAACGGGTAACCTGGTAAGAAAATTTATGACACAATGTTCCAACTAAGTGAGATGGGGGGGGGGGGGGGGGGGGGGTGGCGGCGGGGGGGGGATAATAGCCTTAGAAACTAATTTTTTCATTTGCCATTTGCTTTGTCTTAAATATGGGAAATATATTCGACTCTATAAACATAAAAAGTAGATTTTTACAACCCAAATTTACATTTTTTCTCACACACTAACCGACGAAAACCCGATATTAAATATAAGCGTTCTCATGGATAGGAATTTATTTGACTAGCATATAACCCTCATAAATTCCATCTCCCTAAAATGTAGGTTCACCCTGTAGATCTTAAGAATTCAGGTACCCATCATTGGAAACCTGAAGATGATTTAACTTTATACCCGAGGTCTTCGAGTCTAAAAGTTAATCTGCAGGCGTGCATGTCTATTCCGTCGTTACGGCCATGTATGCATTGCATTGTCGCCTTTTCTAGAATGTCTGATGTTAGTAAAATTCATATGAGTGTACCGATAGCATATTAAATTCCTAGAACCTCTGTTATTGTAATGCTTCTGAGACCAGCATAGTAAGTATTCATGATTTTTCTTGATAAAGTGGCATTAGATAGCCCATGTTTTAAACTCTGTAATTGTTATGAAGGTACACCCTAAATCGATCATAAAACTAGCCCACACCCTTTGGCCATGCACTCAATTATTAGGTGCATAGATAACCTTATACAACCTCCGAGCCTATCCTTTTTCATGGTTCTCCTAATTTTCTGGTGGATTCTAGATTATTAATGAAGGAGCATTGTCACTCCTTTAAACAATATCGTTACACCCAAAACAGCCTTAGCCTTACCCTTTATTGTACTTCATTTTTAGTACATTATTGTGTTTCTCAACCCAAGTTAATTATTGAGTACAACGGTTGCTAAGTCCTTCACTTTGTAAATCTCTGTTTTTGGACGATTAGTGATTCATGGTACTATTATTTATTTCGCGGAATGATGGGAAGAAATGTTAAGTCAATACCCCCATATGTTTGTCAAATGATCTCCATGTTATTTTGATCCACCACTCTACCGAGTCGATTAGTTTAGATTTGTAAATAGCGACATGTAAAAGCCTCAAGTGTAAGGGTACGTATTATAAACCCCGTAATTGATGTATTATGTTATTCAAAAAAAAACATGAGAAAAGAAAAAGAAAGAGATTGATGACAGACAGTTATTGTAGATTTGTAGACTTCTCGATCCCGAGTCTTGGCTTAGCAACCAAACCAAAGTGTATTCGTGTAAATAATTAGCTAACCCTTACCCACTATCCAAACTACCAAAGCTCCACCCAAAATAATGTATCCCATCCTTTCCATTTCCATTGTATGTTATCTTACACCTACAACCCCACAACTTAAAAGACCTCATAGACATAATAATAATGCTTAACCTAGCGGATGGAGGTTTGAATCCTTTACTCACTAAGGAGTAAATTTTATAAAAGCTATGACAGGTAATGAGGTAGATTTTCGTTTCCCCCTATGTTATAAAATTTAAATACAACCCATCTTGAAAGACTATCTAGAATCCCAATCACTTAGGTAGGTGCCAGTGTAACCTTTCCGTGCTTTTAATTACGATATACAACCGAGTGAAAGAGAGAATCCCCAAACACTTATGTGAGGTGCTAGTATATATTTCGTGCTTTTAATTATGAGGTCTAAAAGGTTGTGTTGTAAAATACTTTTAAAGAGTAGGTAAAATGACCCCTCATATTGTTCATTTTATACACTTTTTCAGGGTCGTTTAACCCCCTAAATCATGCATTTATGCCCAAAATAGGTACTTAATCGTTCCTTTTCAGGTATTTTGCATTTGGGAAGCATTTGGAGGAAATACACGTGACTTGGGCTCATTTAGAGAAGAAACGAACAAGACTACAGACCTACACCAACATTGCTCAAGAATTTCTCTACAATAGCTGAAGATGGCGTCACAAATACAACGTGACGCCGTCACAACGATGATCAAGACGGCGTCATAAGATTCCACAAAGCCGTCAGAGTACACAACCCAACCCATTATCTAGAATATTCTCTTTCATGACGGCGTCACGATTAAAACGCGACGCCGTCACATCGATTTTCCTATATATACAAACCTAAATTTAGGGTTTTGAGTGTGTAACTTTAGAATAAAAAGAGGGTACGAACCCTAGTTCATTTAGCATCTATTAGGGATGATTTTAGGGCCTAAAAACCCTATTATACCTCCTCCAACTCGTGTTTTAATCAAGTAAGTTTTATTTAATCATTCAATATGTCTAT